>VDFB02272711.1:0-30761 GCA_007258455.2 Sequoia sempervirens
CAAGAGGCATTGATAGGAAAAATAATACCACTCTCAACTAGCTTATTCAACTCAGCCTTCATAAGGTGCTCTAATTTGGGATTAAGGGGTCTCTATTTTTGCCTCACGGGTTTTGTTGCAGACTCTAATTCAATAGTATGCTGGGCTAGTTCTAGATCAAAACCTTTTAAATCCTTGTACTCCCAAGAAAAAAAATCACTAAATTCCTGAGATAACAGAATAAAAGCCTGTTGCTCTTCTTTATTACATACCTTTCCCAATTTGAGAAATTTACCTTTGAAAATCTCAATTGCCTCATAGTGTTCTTCCTTGATAGTCATGCTACTTTTTTCTTTTCGTACCTGATCATCAGAGTTGAAAATAGATTCTAAGATCACCAAACCCTTTGGTAGCTTGTTTGTCTTTAACTGGACAATTTGGTCATCATATCGTTGTTGCCACTTTTGTTGGTTTCCATCTACAAACTCAGCTTCAACAATTAAAAAATTCACAATTTGCTCATCGTTGTCAAAAACCTGCCAACTCACATTATTGTCAAGTACATGAGGTCTGACTACAATATTTACATACTAACATGCCTCTACCTTATGAATCTCATTCAAAATATCAAATTGGGCTCCTATGACAGCGAGCCTATCTGCATGCTTATTTTCATTTCTAGGAATTGAAATAATATTAAAAGCATCAAAATCTTCTATAAATCTCATACACGATGCTTATATTTCTTAAGCAAGTCATTCTTTGCAGCATTTAGATTCCTTACTTGGTTCACAATTAATTCTAAATCATGATAAAGACATAAGCATTTAATACCTCTCTTTTGGGCCCACTCTAGGCCATGCACCAGTGCTTCATATTTAGCTATATTATTTGAATAGCTGAAAGCAAACCTGAAAGTTAAAAAACTTGTTTCCATCTAGTGAAATCAGCATAGCTCCACCTCCAACACCTATACTACTCGAACCATCAAAGTAAAGCTTCCAAAGCTTATCTTTTGTTTCTATAGGTTGCTCCTCTTCTTTAATCAGATTAGACATAACAATGTCAGGTTCTCAAATCATATAAACTCCTAATCCTATCTCATCTATGTGTTGGAAAGGATCAAGCTCATGATCTTCGGCTACCCATTCATCTAGATTCATATTTTCTATAGGGGTACTGTAGTATGAGGTCATGGTTTTCTCCTCCAATACAGGGGTGATGTAGAGGTTAGCCTTTATAGGATTTGGGACATATGGTTCGATATGGTCTTTAGCTAGAGGCTCAGACTTTATGGTTACTTCCGTACCATACCTTGTTCTAAAAAATAGATGAGACCAATCAAAGGATAGAAACCCACCCAATTTGGCTGTAAAATCCCTTGAGAGGAAAATGGCAGAGTGGGGTGGTAGATCAATAACATGTATATCCTGATGGATTGCGAAATTCGGGGATGCATGCAAAGTAAGGGCTAAATTCTTGACTATACCAGCAGTTTTAACAACAGACCCATCCAGCTGGACTACACCTTTTTGGGGGTTAGGCTCATAAACAAGACCTAACTTATCGGCTAAGCTCTTAGGCATAATAGAGCTACTAGCACCAAAATCTACCATACAATTATGTACTATCTTATCGTTAATAATCAGACTTAAGTAAAACAAAGGAGGCTTTACCTCTTTAATTCTTTGATCATTCTTAACCTCCAGATCATTTGCAAGCATAACTTTAGCACCTCCTTGATTAGCATCATCAGAAATGGAAAGCTCAGCTAAAGCATCTTGCATCAAACTTTTCTGACCTAGGATGTGCAAAGCATCTAATACCAACATGCTGATAGTAGCCTTTATGAGATGTTCAACAATATTGAAAGAAGTAGGAGTTGCCTTCTATTGGTTTTTTGTAACAGTAGCATCACTTCCTTTCTGCAAAGGCTGTGATTGTGTATTTGACTATTCTCCGCCAGGTATTTGCTGGCCTCTTTGTAGAATCTTCCCTTTAGGCTGTGCTGCGGCATTAATATTTGATGAAGAAACGGGTTCTTTGTCTTTTGTAGGCTACTACTGTGAATTTCCAGCTTGCTGCCCCCAGATCCATGGTTCTCTTTTTTGATCTAGTGTTGGCTGAAATAGGAGAATTTTGTTGACCTTGACCATTCATGCCACAAAACTCAAAACTCGGCTAGTTTGGAAAGGCAACTTCAAGGTTATCTTGTTGTTCTTGATTCTGATTTGCAACATTTTCTTAACTAGCATAGCTGTTCTAGACCATTAAGGCCCGATTTCTCATGTCATTCACGCATGTTGATTGGTTGTGGGGCTGATTGCATGGATAACACCAATCACAATCTTGGGAAATGTTGTTTTGTGGTACAATTTCCTTTGAAGAACTAGCAGCATTGGGGTTAAAGGGCTGGAAAGGTCTAGGATTAAAATTCCTTTTTTGGCCTTGATAATCATTTTGAAAAGCTGGTCTATTTTGTTGATTCTGCTGATAAGGGGCTTGATAAGGCTTATGCTCATGGCCAACTTGTTTCTTTATGTTAACGAGATCATTCCCAAAGGTCTTAAGTATATTTTTATCTCCTGAAGCTCTTGGGACTAGGCTGGAATAGCAGGTTCAGGTGCTACAGTGTGGTATCCTATTGCTGGTACAGGTGGGACAACAACTAAAGGGGGTAAAGCAATAGGAATAGGTGGTTGTATTTTAGGGAATAGGGGCATAGGAGGCCTAGGGGCTATTTCTCTAGCCTAAATAAGAAAATTCTTTGCCCTAATGGTGATTTCATAAGCATTTGGGAGTGTATGCCCACCCATAGACTGAATCATTACTAAAATTTTGCTATTCAAAGCTTTTAGGAAAAATAGAAAAGCATGTTGAGGTGTGGGTTTTACCATTATAGGAATTTGGTCCCAGGTTCGTTGGAATCGGTAATTGAAATCCACCAAATGCTCATGTGGCGCTCTTTTAATTGTGCTTAGTTGTTCTAACAAGGATAGGTGATCTGACTTATCTTCGAACTGCAGGTGTAATTCATCCCCCAACTCATCTCATGTTGCGATTGAGTTTGGCCAAAGGCCTCTAAACCACTACAATGCTTTTCCTTTCAGTGACAGCCAAAAGCCTTAATGCCATGTTCTCCTGAGTGATGTTATGAACTGAGCATAAGGTGGCGACGTCTCGAATGTGATCAGCCAACGTTGTGTGATCTTCTCCAGTAAAGTAAGGCAGGAATTTAAGGGTTGTGACTAGGATATCATCATGCTAGGAAATATTCAATGGGCTACCTCCATTAAAAGGTGCAAACAGGTGTTGTCTTGGTGCTACCATTGGCAATGCTTGTGCTATAGGAATAGGATTTCCTGGTGATAGGACTAAAGAGCTAAAAATGCAAGGTGTTGATTTTGACCTTGCAGGTGTTTCAAATAGTCTCTTTGATGTTTTTCCTCTCCTTCATGGTGGGTACAACTGCTAGTATTCGAAAGGTGCAGAACTTGATCTGGTTTAAACTTTTCTCATGCGCAAGATGCACTAAGTCTGCATGTAAAAATATAAATGGAGTCGCCAGGTATATTGAAATGAGCCTCCAAAAGGCTGAATAACTTGTTGCATACACCAAACAACTTTAAAAGATTAAAAAACTTCTCTGAAATTGATTTTTGCTGTCCCATCGGGTGTGCCAAAAATTGTTATCAATCAGATATGCACCCTTTGTTAGATTTGCAAAAATCAAACTATCTGTTGAAACATGGAAACCATTTTCAGATGTGGGTGATCTATGTGAAAAGGGAATCTATATAGTGAGTTGGTTCTCTGAATGATGAATCCTATTCTAAGTGATTTTCTAGGAAAATGGATAGAAAATATGACTGAAATGTAAAACTTATCTATTATGATTCCAAAGCTTAATGGTGACTTTGATATTCTACCCACAAACAGTCTTCAAAAAACAACAATGAACTCACACTCTCTCATGAACACCCAAGCACATAATTGATTTGCATGAAGGTTTAGACTTAAACACAACATGCAACCTGCATTAAATGAACTTTTTGTATCAATGATCTGCAATAATAGGACATGAAAAGGATCTGTAAACCGAATCACAATGTAGACATCATACTAAAACTGCAAATAGAGACAAAAATTGGAGATATGAATGTTGCTTTTATTGAACTGAAGGAGTATGCAAAAGTCTGAAACTGAGTACAAAAAGTTTACAAGCTCTCAGAATGTGTATCAGAGCAAGAAACAATAATCTCAACTTAGAAAAACACTAATTTTTTCTTCAAGATATATCTCAAAACCATAATCCGAGCTCAAGAAAAAAGCTCTAGGAAAAGCCTCAAAACTGCCCCAAAAAGAGTAACTGAAATGGAAAAGTCTCACTCTTTGCATGTGCATGCTGAAAAGCACCTAAAAATAGGTCTTCTTTGCTTTAAAACCCAAAAAAACACCTTATCTCCTCTCCATGAAGCTCAAATCCGACCAAGGAAAAGTCAATCATCAATCTGCTAAAAATAGCAAATAAATAAAAAATTTTATAAGCATTGTTTTATTCCTGATTTATTTTTGCAATTTAAGATTTAGAAACATTTGCAAAAATATAAGCTCAATCCCCTAAAAAAATCATAAAAAATAATACATATTATCCTCTCTCATAATTGATTTCTATAAAATCAATTAAAAACAAAAAACAATAAAAACCCAAGGCTCCACTAAACTAAGGCATATAATAAAATTAAGGCACATAATAAAATGCCTTAGGCATTGATGCATAGGGTGCCTTAAGCATTGATGCATATGGGGAAGCCTAAGCATATTTGAAACCCACCGCCATAAGATATTTTTTATTAGGCTTTGGCATATTTCAAAACCTAATGGATCAACCACCATGTGTTGGGAACTTAGGAATTAATAGTTTAAAAAATGACTAAGGCAGACATATCGGCCTCCACTATGTTTGATTTGGCATTGAGAATAATATTAAAACTTAAGGGAAAAAATTCCTTGGCCGACTTAGGTTTTGACAAAACCCTAAGCAACAAAACCTGTGCTTTTTGTTTCATTTGCATCATTTGGAGATTTGGAAGAAAAACGATCTACTAGGAGCGCCACCACCATGAACTAGGGTTTCGGTTTTCTGAAGGAATCTCAAGCTCCATTTTTGTTGTCTCTGTCGAATTTTCATAAGCTTCTAATGGTAAGCATATTCTTAGGCTCTTTCGAGCTTCCTTGTTGCTATTTTGAACCCATTTTTCCTTAAGGCCGCGGCCATAAATGTGTTTTCTGTGACATTTTGTGGCTCTATTTTGTGTTTGTTGTTGATACCATCATTTGCTATTGTGCTTGAGCTCGACCTGGGCATTTTTGGCTTGGTTCTTCAAGGCTTGACTATGGTTTCTTACAGGTAAGTGAATGCTTCTCTTTTCCTATGCATTTCCCTCTTAAATAGCTCACTTCGAGCTAAGTTTAAAAAAAAAACATGTAAAATGTCTCTTAGAGGCCATGACTACTGTGTTGTTTCTTGGTGAATATTTTGCATAGAAAACACTTGAATCTGGGCACCATGCTTTGTATTGTTGTTTTATCAAAAAACCCCCATATTTTAATTACAAACCCTAGATGAGTTTCATCCTTTTATGGAAATATAGGGACAACAGGCCGCGACCAACCCTCTGTGATATGGGTATTCGACCCACTATAACTCTGCTATTGTAATTCTATCTGTCCTCTTGGCACCCATGTATGGCACGACCATACTTGTTTTCTCTGTCAAAAAATTTGAAATCTTGTCTCTATGTAAGAATGGCTACTCCACTTGTATTTCCAGTTTACTATATTTTCTCTTTGCCACCATGGAAGAAAACCTAGCTTGGCCTTGCAATTTATTTTCTGTGTTTATAAATATGGCATCTCCATTTGATATTGAAAGAGGAAATTTGATTGCTTTCAAATTTATGTCTTCTAATGAGGAAAAACAATAAAAAACCATATGGTTTCGAGCTTCTGTGAGTATTTTGTAATTTGGCCCAAACCCTTGTTGTATTTCATGAAGGCATTTGTTGTGTTGTTATTCACAGAGTAGAAACTTGGCCGAGTGACATTGTGGAACCATTTTTAATCTTTGTACTTCATACAATTTTTTGTACTCTCCTTACATATTCTTGATGAGTTAATGTCTTTTATCTGGCACTCTTCATGCATTTTTACGTTCCATTAAGAAAAGGTTGTTCTATGCATTTGTTCTCCTTTAAAGCATTTAAGATTGATATATCAACTTCATTTAATGCAACACTTGCATTCAGACATTAGTGAGTACTTGTGATTCACCTAATGCTTTTCATCTTCCATTGAAATGAGAATCTGAAGCTCCTTCACATGCTTCCATTATTGAATAGTGTCTTATTGATGAGGCATTATGTATGCATGTTCACTATCACCATCATGAGCATGTATACTTGTAATATTTGGAAACAAGATGCATAAACAATACCCATGGCAGCAAGATACAATTAGCATGGCAATTTTAAATCTTCAAGTATGAAAATGATACTCTTTAGTAGAATTGATTAAGCTCATTAAGTCTATTGTCCACCTGCAGGTTTCAAAACAGTATGCTACTTGAGTGTTATGAGTGAACAATAGGCTTAATTACTTTAATGACTGAAATTTTGTTTTACTCCATGAATAGTTTAGATGAACATGATGATTGCATTCCTTCACTTAGCACCATATGTAATGTTTAAGGGGTAGCATGTCGAGCTCTACCCTTATGGGAGCCCATTTTTCACCACATGCTTGGTCTTCATGAAATTATCAGCTACATGATTTTTCCTATACCTGCGCAAGGAAACAAAAAATGTTAGCATAAAAATGTAGTATTATGATGTGACATCACATTCTCAGCTCTTGTTTCTACACTTCTCTTTTAGTTGATTCCATGCATTCCAAGGAATGAATTATATTTATGTTAGTAGGGCATGTAGTATAGTTCATATCCCGAGCTCTTAATTGACCCCTTTCTCAATCTTTTGCAGGTATAATCAGGAACGGAAGCAAGATGGAGCAAGCTACAAACCATCAACTAAAGATCAAATACATGCAATGACGGATATGTTCTATGTTATCTGCTTCTTTCTTTCAGTTGTATATTTCATTTCTTGCAATGAATGGTTTTAGTTATCTCCATGGCTTGTGTGGACTTTAAATTTCTCTTTTGTTCCATTATGAAAGAAATGTTTTTGAAAATGCAAAGTTGTATAATCACTTTTATTTGCAAATAAATGAAATACTATTATATGAAACAACATTATGAAATGAATGCAAAATAGTGTTATCATTCATGAATTCCTTTCATGTACTCCATTTATGCTGCAACTTTTGAAATTATCATTCAGTGAAAACAATTGCAATTGCACTCAAAATTCAAACTCTAACTATGATGCAAAGGCAACCTAAATAATGCAGAAAATAACTAAAATTTTCCATCTTTTTTTTTAAATCAATCAAACCAATCAGCTCTGCCAATTGAGTTGTAGTGAAAATTGGTAACAGTTATGCCAACATTGGTAACTCTTACAATTATTACCTAGATTTCTCAAGGATTTCATGTTTCTTCAAGAGAGTTTGATTTCATGCATTTATGCAACTTTTTTATTAGGAGTACCAAAATTGTGTTCCCTTATATGACTTAAGTATTTTTAGATGTATGGTTGTCATGGTTCATTCTTTGTAGAAACTTGTCATAATTTTTTAAAATGGAATAAACTCTATCATCATATATTATGTCAATGAACATGTGTGGGGATAGGCTTGAAAACCTTCCTTTAATTATTTAAATTCTTGATGCTCCTATGAGGGATCATGTTTCAAATTTTCAAGAATTATCATTCTCTTCGGAGACTTAGAATACCTTGGTATGTCATTTTGCTACATTGCAACATGTGACCTATACTAAAAAATATTTGACCTAGTAGTATTACTATTGGTTGCTTACATTTTTTCCACTATCTATATTGGAGCAAGGTATTGTGATTTATATTGAAAGGAATTTCTTATGATCCTATATGATGAGTTGTGGTATTTTTGTAACACATGTTTAGCCTATGTGACCTACTAACAAGGTCTTAACTATATAAACTATTGATTTGGAACCCAATAATGAGGATTTAATGTCAAAAGTGTGAAAATTTATTCAATGGGTTTCCTAGAAACATTATCTATGTTATGATTATTTTCAGTATTTCAAACTAAACTATTTAATGTTTCTTGACGTAGAATTATTTTTCTTTTTACATGACTATCTCGTTGAGACTATTCTTAAATTAAAAAAATGAATTTTCCATCCTTCCATGCTTGATTAATGTACTATGTTCCTATTATTGAATACATTAATGTTATACTGAAATTAGTTAAATATTTATGTTACAAAAGAGGGTTATTTCTTGAAGAAATATTATTAGACAATTTCTTATGTTGTTAAATAGTGGCATGGTAAGGAAATGATACATAGAATTAAATTTTGATCTATTCATAAGATAACAAGGTGTAAGATAGACATATGTGTTTTGTTTCCTTAATGAACAGTATTTCAAGATTTTTCATTCAATCCATGACTAGCATGTTTAATATGGAAATGTGAATTATACCTAATTATAGTTTTTCTTGAAACCCTAAATGAATTAGTGAGTGACTATTGTTAGTAGTGGAATAAGCAACTTTATAATTAAAGCTCAAGTTTTTTGTTGGTTTTGCAATTATTATAATCTCATCGAATATGATTAAATGATGTAATTATTAGTGTGTACTTTCATATAAGTGGGGAATATCATCATGAGTGTTACTCTAAATCTTGTTAGTGTGCATACCTTAAATGGATTGAGTTCTTTGTTGGTAACTATAGGGAAATTTAAGCTTAATATCCTTATGGTCATTATTAGTGAGTATGCATCCTTATTTTAGATTGTGTCCTTTATTACTTTCTTTAGTTTATTTTTTTTTAGTGTGAGTAGACAATGATGTTATAATTGCAAGATGGTTTCAATATTTTTTTGAGGTGGTTATTTGAGTCATGGTTGAGTGATATTTTTGGATTAGATTATGGTGGCTAATTTGGGATTTGTGTCATTCTTACCTTGAGGGGGTAATGGAGAATGATAAGAGTGGAGGTGTTGTGTTATCCTTACCGTTGGAGAGGTAACAAATATTGATGACATGTAGATGTTATGAAATACTTAACCTTGGAGAGGTGAGGGGAGATTAGTGTTGAAAGGATTGGAGATATTTTGGTATCTTTTTATTTAGCGATAAATTATTAAAGCATGCATGGTGATTCTTTCATCCCCTCCCCCCTTAGGTGTCTTTCATATGCTACATCATTCATGAGTTTGGCAATAGACTTGTAACTTTGTTGATAAATAAGAAAACATAATTTAGTATTAAATATTTATGGATATCTATCCATTTATTTCTTTAATATTTCTCTTTTTTCATTAAAAACTATTACTCTATTAGTTGATTCTTTTATGGATCAGTTGCAACTACTTAGCCATAACTTATTTAGATCTTGAGTTTGGAATGTTTGATAGAATTTCACATTGATTGAATTTTTATTACTATGTATTGGTTAGGCTAATTAGCCATGTTGACTACTTGAATTTAATTATTTTTAGTTTTTACATTGTTTAAATTGTTGGATTTTGATATTTAGTTTCTTGATTTCTTTTAAAATCATTATGGAAATTATTGTTAAATGATTTTCTAAGATTGTGCACTAGAAGATGGGTGATAGTGAGTTTTAGGGAAATTTAGTATAGTTCTACAAACTTCTTGTAGGATGTTGGAGAGTTTTAGAGCTATAACCATAGGGTTTTGGGAGAACTCAAGGGAGATTTATACAACCCGTGGGGTGGGGAACCCTGGGGATAGTTCTACAACCCACATAATCTTTGGAAAACACGAGGAAATTTTTGAACCCTACATATCTTTGGGAGATAAAGGAAACCATATTAGGGTTTATGTGGGTTAATTTAGCCCTACAACTCATAGATTATTTATATTTGGGATTCCATTAGATATCAAAAATATGAAATTGGGATCTCACCATGTGTAATCATTGTGTGGTGCTTGTATTGTGATGAGGATATAATAGAGAGAAAGGGACTTAGCCTAGTTTGATTGTCTACGATAATCATGGTTAAATTAAACATAAATTTTCATATTCTTATTATTATAATTTTTTTTGAATTATTATTACAAAGAAAAATTATATGAAAATATCGCCTATTATCTATATTTGACTATTTTTTAGAAAATTGTTAAAGTTGAAACCTTAAAGTGATAAAAGTGTTAATTAGAAGGTTTGTTGATAATAATGGGTTCTATTCTAGTGCATCAAATTTATTATAAAAGGAGATGGTTTTTTAACTTAATTATGTTAGGAATTATCCTTATCATTGTATATTAAAGAAAGCCTTACATTATCCTTAATTAATGATTTTTTTTTGATATTTTAGAGTGGATATTATGATTATTCTTGTATTGAACTAATTTCTTGTTTTTCAAATTTTAATTTGGGAGTTACTAAGACCCTTAGATTTTTTGCTATTTTAGTATGTATCTTGCACTACGTGAAGTGTAATTAATAGATTTACTTCTAGTATGATCTTGTTGCATGGTGGCATTTTATCATATATTACCTGCCTAAGGGTCCAAACCTTTAACCAATGATGGGTTTTATATTTTATTCTATTGGAAAAGTGTAGATAGGTTGAGATAGGTGTATCTATTACACATCCTACACTTGCACCTATTGAATTAATTCCAATAAAAATTCAAATTCTAAGGGAGGGGGATTCAATTCCTCCCTCACTTTTTGTCATGATCCTTTTCCCTCAACAGAGTATTAGGGATTGTAGGAGGCTACTATATCCATACCTTCAATCCCTCTCTCCACCTACACCTTCTCTCTCTATAATTTTTTTTTTTTAATAATCTTATTTTTGAACCACACTTGTGTACTTTGGATGTAAAATATGCTTAAGGGGGATGTTCTTGTCTCATTTTTCTTCATTCTCTTTGCTTCATCAGGCTAAATTAGGAGGTTGTCTTGTTGATACATTATCTCCCTCTCACTACACTCTACACCTTATCCCTACATAATTGATATGCTATTACACTAAGACACATTCTTTGAAAAATTATAAAATTATAACTATTAAAAAGTGATGCATAGTTATATAACTAAAAAATAAAAATAAAGTAAAAGAAAAATATTGTAGATAATGTAGATAAAATAAAATAAATAGTTCTAAAGTGGGGTTAATCCCATGGTATGATGGTTAAGTGGTGGTGGTGTTGATGTTGCTAGGCCATTGTGATCGCATGTACCATGCATCCACTGATCCAATGGGCTCACAAGATTGAACCACATTGTTAAGGCTACTTTGACATTAATGCCTTGTTGGGGCTAAGGTCCCCTGTTTGTGGCCTCACCTGCTAGATTAAAAAATCCATTCTTACAGATAAAAAAAATAGTTCTAAAGTAAATAAAATATCTTTTGGAAATAGATGTACTAAGATATTTATACTAAATCATAGGCCACATTTATTTTATTAGAAAAATATAAAATAACTCCTAAATTAATGAAAGAAAATAATTTTTAAATAGTTTGAAAGATATAAAATAATTCTTTAAGTAAATAAAACAAGTCCTAAGAAAATAAAAATAATGTAAATAAAATAAATAATTTTAAAATATTTATAAAGTAAAATAAAATGACTTTTAACTAATTGAAATAACTCTAGATTAATATTTCCTAGTTCTTTTTAGATAAATGTATTCAAGATATCTATAATAGTGACAATCTTATATTTTGTTTGACATTAATCTTACATAAATTCCTAAATTATATTTAATATTTAAAAGGGACTGTATGATATACACCTCTTGTTCATTGATCTCTTTCTCCTTTCAATACATATCATATGTGTTAATAATTAAATAGATGCATTTGATGCTATATATAAATGGTTACCAATTGTGTCTCTACTTGTATAGGAGTGAATTTGCACCCCTTATGCAAATTCCCCGAAAACTAAATTCGAAGGCTAAATTCCACATAAGCACGCTGCCTTCATTCCACTTAGTGTCCACTTTGTGGTCAGTAGAGGAATAACTATTAGGGATGCTTGCCTACATGTAGTACCCCTCCTCTTTCTGTTTGGATTTATTAATTTTCTATGCGTTTGTTTGCTACTTGTGATTGCGATGATACTATCATTGTTTTATTTGGTTGGTTAGATGTTTGATGATGTTGTTAATTCATTATAGACATGATTATTTCATATGACATTATGGTTGGTTATATTAGTTGATTTTTCAGAATTATGATATGATGCAGTGATTTAATTTAATATGTTATGAGATGATTGTTAGTTAGAAATGTTAATTTATTGGTTATATTATAATTGTTAGAATAGGTGTGATGAAGGACAACATAGCATCACTCGTTCGCGAGTGCCCTGTTATGTTGCGATTCCTTCTCACAATGCAGTGCTTTAATTTAATGCTTTGATTTTATATATATATGTATGCACATGTACACAACTTCACTTGTATGCAGGATTTACAAGTCTCGATTCCGGAACAGGGACACAATAATAGCGGTTAAATGTTGAAACAGAGGTGACGATGAAGTCATCCCGTCCCATGATGTCAGATCGTCTCGTTTGTTTGGTATTGTTCATTTTTGTGTAATTGTCGTCATTTGTGTTTTGTGTTATGTGTTTGTCGTATTTTATTTAAGATGGCATTTTATAAGTTATGATTTATTTTAATGATTGAAATAATTATTTATTTTAATGTTAGATTAAATTGTATTTAAATATTTGAATGATTTAATTATTTTTGAAAGTCATCTATTTCAATTAATTGACAATTAAATATTAAATGTGTCTTAATTATTTTAATCAATTATCTGGTGGAGGATAATTATTAGAATAATTTATTTAAATTAAATAAGTAATGTGATGTGCAAGTAAAGTTGCAAAAATAGAAATTAAAACAATAAAACAAATAAAAGAATGAAAAGATTGTGTGAGCCAATAAGAATACAGATCTGATAAAAAGCTGGCTTTTAAAGAATTGTTTTTTTTTTGAGCTTTTGGAAGAAATGGACAATATCTTTTAGTTTAATTAAGAATTTTGTAAGTTTTTCACACACAGAGGATTATTGAGATAGAAGTTGTGCAAGTTAATGGTTTTGTACTGTTGAGTCTTCTGGAGTTTTTGGGAAAGATATTTCAATCTTTTCTTTGCTATATTTTGAGGAGAGTTTTAGAAAGGGTTTTGCAATCTTTTGTTGGTATTATTTTGGAGTCTTCTGAACAAAGAATCGGATTCAAGTTCGAGCACGAAATCTTGGAGAGGAGATTTTGAAGTAGGAACGAGAAGCACTTCGTAGAGGCCATCAAGATCAAGCTAGCTTCATCAGATTCTCGAGAGCGAAGGACTACATGTTCCACCCTCTTTCCTCTTAATTGTTTTTGAATCTGCAAAAAAGAATAGAAAGGTGTTTTGAATCAATCTTTACTTTTAAAAGAAAATCTTTTTGAGAATTGGATAAAAATGATTTCTCTGAGAAAAGAAAATAAATAAATAAATAGGCCCTCTTTGAAAGAAAATTCTTTTCGAAATTTAAAATTATTTCTATTGCAAACAAACAGAAAGAAATTATGTCGATTTCCATTTGAATATGCCCAATTTCTCTCTATTCTTATTGTGGAAAAAAAAGGCCAATCCTTTTATTTTAATGGATTTGAAATATTCTATAATCATATATATATTCTTTTATCTTAAATATATGATTTTCTGTGTTTACATAGAAAAAGTGTTTCTCTGTATTTAAATATGTATATATATATATTATCTATCTTAAAAAAAAATCTGTGTTTAAAATAGTTGAAATTTTGTGGTTTTAAAATAAAAAATCTATATATATTGTAATGTATATATATATATATTGAATATATTTATTTCTATTTCTGTATTTTAAATTGAAAACTCTTTATGAATTCGTCAGAATCCGTACCTGAGAAAGACGGGCTTCTAAATTTTAAATTAAAAAAAATACTAAATAAAATAAAATTTAAAAGAAATTTTGTTTGAATGGTGGTAGGAGGGACGGCTACGGCCGTACCCATCCCCTACCTTGGCGCAGTGTAAGGACTGCGCACAGCAGTCACTATTGACTGCTGCGCAGTAGTCATATGACTGCTGTGCGCAGTACCTTACTGCCTCAGCCTTTAAATGTGGCCGAATCTTGTTTTTATTTATTTATTTAAAATTCTTTTTTTTGTTAAATCTTAAATTCGTTTTAAATATGTATATTTAAAATATTAATTCATTTTTATTATGTATATTTAAATTTTAATTCGTTTTAAATAGGTATAGTTAAATCTAAATTCGTTTTATATATATATGTGTGTGTGTGTGTATGTGTGTACGTGCAGTTCTAATAGAAAAGTACATATATAGGCAATTATTTTTATGATTATATTTATATATATATGTAAAATTAAATATATATGCAGTAAGTTGTGTAAATTTGAATACAAAAAAATATATATTACTTTTATTTAATATGATTTAGTTGAGTAAACATGAAATTTAGTATCATTGAATAATTAAAGAAAGCAAAGTAGATAAGTTGTCATTAATTTTATTTTTCTTTATTTTCGACTCTATGTCGAGTAAAATAGAGATAATATACGTAATTGGTCAAATCGTCTTTTCGAGTTAGAAAATCGTGTGATCTTGTTATTGTCTTCTATTTATTGTTATTGACCTTATCCTTGTGATGTGGGAACTCTGTTGTGTTTTGAACCTCATTTGGATTATTGTGAAATCTTGGTCTTCTCTAGAGGCATGTTTTATATCCTTTGATGTTTATACTTGTATCTTTGTGATTAGAATATTACATGATTTGAGCTTTATTATTTGGAATGGTTGTATGCGTGGTTGTAGTCATTGTGATTACGATTTATCGCGAGATGGATTTACCTCGTATGTCTTGTTTTGAGTTTTATGCTTTAAATGTTATCCTCGTTTTGGTTATACTTTCGGAGTTGAAACTTATTGGCATTCTGTTTGGAAGGGTTGAACGGTTTGTAAGACTTTTGGTTATGATTATGCGAGAGGGTTAATGCCTCGCTGTTCTTGTTGTGGTATTATGTTCAACCCTTGCCTAGTTTTGATTTATGTTAGGGGTCATAGGGAGAGTGGCTCTTCGTGGGCGTCGGCGCCTCGGAAGGAGGAAGTGCTCAGGGGAACCCACGTAAGAGTAGTTAAACAAGTGATAACCTAAGAATAGACTTTAGGGGGATGGGTAGTAACACAACAAGATAATTAAAACTGATTCCTCATCTATGCATAGGACTCAGTGACTGAGTGATAGACTAAGTGACAGTGGTAAACAAAGTCGTAGTCTCGTCTTCATGAGAGTTATGGGCTCCATTAGCTACCTATGGTGTGGCCTCGGTTAGGAGGGAGATCCATAGATGGGTGTCGGCGCCTCAGTTGGAGGAAGTGCCAGGGGATCCCATGAGAGCTATGCGATGACACTCTCCACTAGACACCCTTGTTCTTGTTGCTTGTGTTCTTTTGGTAGTATATTGTATCTTTATGTTGTTTTTTCGAGGGCTAGGGAATCCATAGATGGGTGTCGGCGCCTCAGTTGGAGGAAGTGCCAGGGGATCCCATGAGAGCTATGCGATGACCCTCTCCACTTGACAACCGTTTGCCTTGTTCTGGTTGCCTCTGGAATTGTGTACTGAATTGTTGTTTCAGATTTATATGGAATTGTATTCTAGTTATTGTTTTAGATTTATTTGGAAGTGTATTTTGGATATCGTAATCTTTATGTAGTTTCTGATTCTTGTGAATTTTGGTTTATGATGCTATGTAGTTACTTGTATGATTGCTGATACGTTGTGTAATTGTGATGAGTTTCATAGTGTTAACTTGTTATGTGATTTTGTGATTGTTGATGGTTGCTCATTGTATGCCTTGAGTTGTATTTGTTTTTGTACTATGTTGTTGAGTCGGTTTGACATTCATGGTCGGGTTCACTTCCTCGTCACCTCTGAGCACGGGGGGTGAGTTACTTGTAATTCACATGGTTGGGTGGAACGTGCTCCGCACCCGTTGGGTTCCCCATCAGCATCTTGTCTTCTCAGCATTTCCGCAGTGGAGTTGTACCAGTATTCACTTGTATTTCATATTTCATTATTCTTGTATCAATCCCCATGTCGGAAATTCAATGTAATTCATTTATCAAATTGTAATGTAACTATAAAACGATGATGTAATAGTTAGGATCATTTTGTTACTCTATCAAGAGATTTATCATGGATGTAATTATGCGATGTTTACTATTCTCACATCATGGTGTTGGATGTATCCTTACTCATGGTTCTTTTAATGTAAATAATATTGTCGTAATCTTTATCTTTATTTCCGTTTAGTTGTTGCAATGTAACCTCACGTGCCCCAGAGAACTAGGTGTGTTAATGATATGTAATATGTTATGTGGTTATGGTTTAATGTTATTGCATGTTTAATTTAATTGTTTTAAAAAATTATTTGCTTTGTGTGTGTTCTCACGGGGTTTGCACGGTAGTTACAACACCTTACATCCCTAGCAGATTCTTATGTCTGAAGCATGCAGAGGCATTACACTTCGCATTGGAGGTCAATTTGTAATGCCCTCTTCAACTAACCAACCTGAATATGGTCGTTTTCCTCATTCTCTCCTTCAAATTCACTCTTAATTCCTTCATTTCATCCTCTATCAATCCAGCACTCAACTTGATCACTCTCCAAGCATTCTAGCATTCACTTCTTGCCTTCTAAGCTTTCAAGCAACACTTTGCACTCCATAGCAACAACAACAACATTTTGTCAACTCCATAGAGCAAGTGTGGAAAAAAAACCATTGCAGTAGAGGCTTGAGTCCTCTCATTTTCTCCTCCATTAGCTAGTGAGCTCTTGGTGGAGGTGGTAATCTTTCTACTCCTCTCCTCTACGATTTGGTTGAGTAGCACATTGTTGTTTTGTAGTGTTATTGTGTTCATTTCTTTCATTCTCTTTTATCATACTTTTTCTCCATTATCACTATCTTGGCTATTTGTGGAGGTGGAAACACGAAAACGGGGGTCTGACTGAGGCAGGCCCCTATACAACCCTAACAAATTTCTCTCTTTCTTGTGTGTAGGTGGAAGTATACTTGGAGCTAGCTAGCAAACAAGCTCTTTTGTGAGATCATTCTTGTCACCCTAGCTTTAATCTACTTGCTCTATCACATCCATTTATATATTTCTTATTTCATAGTCTTGTTTTGTTCTCTTAAAAACCATTAGCTAGGTTGTTAGTTTGTTTCCTAGTGGTTCACCTTGTCTTTTCAGTCCCCTAGTCATACAGATGCTAGGGCACCTGAGAGATGCCAACGCACCACACTGTCATCCCAGATCCACAATTTTATCCTCAGACAAAGAGCTACCTGAGGCACAGTGTTGAACCCGAAAACCGGCTCACCTAGCCCCATTCTAAGTTTCAGGTATGTAGAGTGATTAAAGGACCTTATAGTCTTCACCATTCTTGTCCCTCATCTCCTAACACCCCTTTTAGCTGAGGTAAGTTAGGGCAGCCTTCAACTCTTGGCTCTTTGTGACCTAGGGCCTTGAATGTGGTTGGTCCCCCTCTCTTACACTACTATAGTGAGGATGATCTAATTACTATTAGAATTTTAATTTCTTTATATGTGTATATACTTTAAATGTGTTGATTTTTTTGGAGATTGCATGTAGGAGAAACATTGATATTACCAAGCCAAAGGTGTCTCATGAAGATTTCCATCCATCATCTTTTTTTTAGCTTGTAAGAGAAATTTATTGATAATTTGGAAAAAAAAGGTTACATGGTTACATAGCAGAGATACCAAATGCAAGCTTGACCGAAGGTCCAAGCAATTTACAATACTAAGGGCAGAAAAATATGGTATTAGGAAAATTCACTGTCATCAATTCACCATCAGAAAATTTACTGCCAACAATTCAACACAGGAAAATTCACGGCCATGACAAATTCACCTCAAGGAAAATTCACCACTAGCAATTCACTGCCATGAAAATTAATCGCAACAATTAAAATATATTAAGAGCAAGCGTATAAGGAAATATTTAGAAGGAAATGAATATATGTAGGGATATCAAGAGGTTGCATACTTTCAAAAGTAGTTTAAATTTAAATTTCTTACACTCCAAAAGGAATATGAGGGGTTGGCTAAAGAGGAGATAAAAAAAAATTCAAGACAAAGAAAGACATAAAGCTAAGTTTGCACTTCATTGGGAGGAATAATTAGTTTTTGCAAAGCATTTTGAGGGAGGAAGGGCGCAACTGGAGATAGATAGGAAGATTTTTTTTTAAAAAATGAAAATTTTAAACAGGTAAAGACTAGTGAAGGAAGAATGCAATGACAAAAAGAAGATGAATAAAATAAATGTAGGGAGAAAAAATAATTGTGGAAAATCTGTTTTAAAATGAGGAGTATAGAACGGAGGTAGTGTCATAGATGTATGGAAAGATACAAAGGAAATAAAATACTAAATTTAATGAGCTAATTGTGAAGTGTGAATTGAGAGTTATAGTTGAGGAATGTAAAATTGAAATTTATGGATTATATATGGATCATTACCAATAGATAAAATAATTGAATTTGAAATTGAATTAGAAAAATAAATAGAATTTTAAATGTCTAGAAAATTGATTGATTGGGAAATAAAGCATTTTGCCTTCATTATTGTGTGAATTTTAAATTGAAGTTGCAATTGAATTTTGGATTCCATTAAGTTTGAATGTAAATTTAATTGTTTTCTTGGAATATTTTATAGATTGAGAGTAATTTGTGTGATGTTGAATTAAAATTTTATTGAAAAATGAAATTGTTAACTTAATTTGGGGTTGGCTACGAATTTTCCTAGTCTAATTAGACACAAAATTCAGTCTACATAAAATATTTTAAGGTTGTTCTTAGTGTGATTAATTTTATTTATAATTATGTGAAGGAAGATTAAATGCATAAGATATATAACCTAATATATTTGTTCTTATTGAAGTAAGGTATAAGGTATAATATTACTTATAGATATTTTCATAGTTTTAAAGCATACAATTTATGATTCAAAAAATTTGTAAGTTGGATTTCCATCATGTTGACTCTACTTAGTCCACACATTTTAATTGTACATTGTAAGCTATCAACTTGGAAGAATTGTGAATATAACCTTCGTATACATATTGCAATTTTTATTTAGTATTCAAGTCTATTTAATTATTATTTGTTAGTTAGATCTATGTTGAAAATGTATGTTCTTTAAGTTAATTAATATTTAAATTCAACTCATTCCCATGCACACTTTCCTAATTCAACTTTATTAAAAGGGGATGTAAATAAATTTAGTAATTATAGAGCTATATTTGTATATAGTTGTATCTATTTGTATGTGGCATTAGTGTGAGAAATTATCTCCCTTAACATCACTCTTTTATTACATAAAGAGGTGTAACTACAATGGCAATGGGTTTTGGATTGTAATGGCATGAGTATGTTCATAAAAACCCTTAACATAAATTTAATAGCTAATTACATGTCAAACTAATAGTTAATATTTAAATATAATATTTTACATTATGTTATATTTTAAATTTAACACATCAAATAATATACAAAATATAACTTTACATAGATTAATTGAATACATATAATTAATTATTTAAAATAATAACAAGATATAAAATATATAATTTTGATATCAAAGTCTGCCCATACACACACATACTACTATATTTATATTGATTATAAATAATGATATCAATTTAAGTACAACTGGTTAATATAATATAGCATAATAATTAATAATTATTTTATCAAAGAGGTTGTACTCAAAAGATGGGACCACTTGGTTCTCATGTTGGAGGCCTAGGTTCAAATCTCCCCAAGTGACATCTTAGTATCAATCGATAGCCTATAGTGGTATCCTCACTTTTGTTATAGTATTCCTACAAGTGATGATAGAGGCAACAAAGGAATGGTAGTCTCATAGGTGATGCCAAAGGTCATGAGGGAGGTACAAGAGTGTACTATCCCTACAAATAAATCTAGAGGAGAGGAGGATGATAGGAAGGGAAAGGTACACTAGGTAATCTAGAGGAATACCAGGACTATGGTATCGTTGTAGGATATGTTAGATGAGAGGAGGAGGAACATATAAGCTAGAGGTGTTGGAGAAGTGGTAGTCCCATAGGAGTGGTGGAAATGAAAATTAGGATATGGGGGAAATTTCTTTGTAGGTTGAATGATAATAAAGTAGTATCCCTACATGTTGATTGTAAGAGTTAGGGGCCTATTACCAAATCCTTACCTAAATAAATTAAAAATTAAAAATTATTAATTGTTTATAATTATATGAATGCTATAGTTTATGAATTATATGTATTGATATCTCTTAGTGTCTTCTAGATAAATGCATTTAAAATATATATACTAGTAGATTACACTACTATATGAATAACATTTACATACCCTTATCTCTATTGCTCAGATAAATTTTATGTTAATCCAAAAAAAATCCTTATACTTGGATGATTTTTATGTCGTATAGGTTTAAATAGCCTTTGTACCCTTTCAAAATAATTAGAGATTTATGAAGGTATATATTTGCATGGTTCATTAAATTTATATATGTAGGTTATAAATATCTATCCAATCCTTATATACATGAAAATGAATTGGTATTTATTTCAAATATAAGTTGATTGAAACAAAAATATATAAAATAGTAAATACAAATAAAATTTGTGCAACACCATTTATATGTTCAACCATGTTTAAATTTATTTATATAAACATGAAATTAATTTACAACACAAATTATATGTAACCAAAAAAAAAATTAAAAAAATATTTTTTTAAATAATTGAAAATGGAAGGTTGAAGGCCCTATAGGGTATGACCCAATATAATAGTGAATATAACCTTCCTATACATATCACAACATATATTTATGTATGCAAATCTATTTAAATATTATTAGTTTCTTAAATTAGCATTGAAGAGGTTCATTCTAAGTTAAGCCATATTTAACTCTTACACCAAAACTCATTACATTAGATATTACTTAGAGGACATTTACACCTTCCAAATATATCTTATATTGAAAAAAGGGATGTAAACCCAATTGGATTATTATATAGTTATGTTTGTCTATAATTGTATCTATTTCTATGTGGCATTATGTGAGAAATTAATATTTCCCTTAACCTTACTCTCTTTTTATGTTAAGAGACATAATTGTAATAGCAACAAGGGGTAGATTGTAATGACATTCAATTGTGTTAAAAAAAAAATCTTAACATAAATTTGATGGCTATGTAGATGTCAAATTAATAATTAGTAATTAAATATATAGTATTTTAAACTATGTTTCATTATAAAATATTACATATTACATAATCTAAAAATACAATTTTAATATTTAAATACATGTTTAATTGGAAAAGGAGATCTTAGGTCTAAAGGATAGATCACCAAAATTAACCTTTTTCCAAAAACATGGGGTTGGGAGAACCTAGACCCACAAGGATGTGAGATCAACTAACAACCTGAAAGGTGAATCAACCAGTCCTGGATATAGATTCTCTTTGTTAGAGGTGGCGGGATTGATGAATTGAAAATTTGATGCAATGATGTAATTGAGTAAGGTATGCAAATGCGAGGTTCTTATATGAATTTTGACTAACTGAAAATACACACAAATTTAAGTTCTAGAAAGGTAGAAGGAAAAAACTAATTCGCCCATGCTTTGAATTTGAGTTGATTTTTGGTGGTATAGGGTGCAAGGACACCCTATACTAGGGATCTAATTCCAAAAATTGACTTCACAAGCCTTAGGTCCCTGGTATGTAGCTTCTTCCTTCCATATGTGGTTGTCGAATCTTCATCTGCTACTAAGATAATGTAGATTTTGTATCTTGTCAACTTGTAGGGTTTCAATGCATGAATGAGAAAATTATCTTCAATATTCCTCTGATCTTCTTTAGATCTATAACATGCACACATAAATAGAGGGTAAGGTTTGTTCCATATAGGGGCTTGCATCAGTCAAAAATCATGTTGGTATTTCTACCTCCACAATGGAAAAATTGATGAAAAGAGAGCTTATCCTTTTGAGGGATAGAGGCTAAATGATAAATAAATGATGAATTGACACATTGTTGCAACCCACCACTTAGATCTAATCTCCTTGATGGGTTGGATTCATGCTCATCACCTTCAATGATCAATTGTTTCTTGGCTTGATTTGATTTGAAGACCTACAAGCATTAGTACTAAAAAATAAAATGCATGCACAAACATGAACAAACTCATAAAAATTGGCATGATCCTTGGAAAAATGTTGCAATAATTCTGAAGATTTTTCTCTTTACTACTCTTGGATTGATTTTTAAAATCTGATTTTTCTCTCACAAATTGCTTAGTTTGCTTGTTAATTAAAATTGTGAAAATACTATGTATTTATATGCAGTTAGTCTAATTTATCAAAAATGAAATCTCGATATCCAACAATTAGGATTTGAATTTCAAATATTAAATTACCAACATCAACATATTTGAATTTGGGTCCAACTTAATAGGTCTGGGGCACAGGGCACCCTAGACCAAATCCCTCCTTTTCAAGATCTAAAGTGTTAGGGGAAAAATATTAAATGCATACTTTGATCTTTCACATTTGATTTTTTGATAAATTTTTTTTATAAGGAAAAATAGGTTTTAAAGGGATACTGAAACCCTTTACAACGAGAGAAGGATGCAAAATATAAAGCATACACAACCAAAAATACCAAAATGAAAAAATAGTTGTTACAAGATGAACTATGACAAACAAATAGCTAAACCAACAGCAAAATGTCAACAAAAAATACCAAATCAACAGAAACTATAGTAGATCTAAAGTCTTGGCCACATCTAAATTGTTGGAGATCACATTATCATTCATCTCCACCACTTCTTTAAGCTCCTGGAGATGAATACACACTCTCTTCTTGGTCTTACTTCTAGTACAAACACATGACCCTGCATCCATATGCTTGTGCTTTTGATTCTGTTGAATAACATCAACACTCACCTCCTCATTCTCATCAAGGTCTAACAATTCACTAGTCCACCTATGGGATTTTTCATTCAGCATTGCAAACCACTTAGCACTTGTGTGGAGAGACTGCTTACTAACATGCACGACAAAATTCAAATCATTACAAATTTTATTGAATTTTTCCTCCAAAGACACTAGCTTGTCCTCATGCTCCCTACCCATTTTCTCAGCATCTATCGCCACCTTGTCAATAATTGCATTAATGGTTTTAAGTTTATTCTACACTATCCACTTCTTGTTACAACTAACCAAATCCACACTAATATTCTACATCTCATTCAACTTAGAATTGATATCCTTGACCTCTAAGAGCAACCATTTGAATAGCAATAGAAAATTACTTGTACCATCCTTTGCCAACCTAACGACAACATCCAATTTTATCTTTTCCCAATTCAGAGGCTTAACTAAAGGATTGGCAACATTCTTAGCATGACAATTCAAATCCAAAACTTTTCCCTTCAAATCTCTACAAACAAGAGATTCCTCCAATTCAACCACTTCAACATCCCCAAGTTTCTTCTCAAAATCCACCACTGAATCTTCCAACTGCTCCAATAGACCCTTCTTTCCATCAACCTAATCAAGAGGACCACCAACCCAAAATAAATACGGGAAACATCCCCAATACTCTTAGTTCCTTCACCCACAAGACCTTTTTCAAGCACATGAACCCCCTTATCACCCTCATTGCTCCCTTGTTTCCCCTTAACAATAAGAATAGGGGAAATCCCAGAATCATTCACACAGTCCTCTATCAAACTTTTACCTTCCTCACACTCCCAGTTCTCCTCCTTTTGATGACCTTTCTTCCCCTTTTACCCCTTCTTAGCACCAGAAGAGATAGCCTCCTCATTTCAACATTTATATTATACCCATTCGACCAAGAATGGGTAGCCTCAAGCTCAGAATCCTTCACAAGATTTTTACTGCCATCTTTATCTAACAACTCCAAATCCTTAGAGCCCTCCTCATTATAATCCCCATCCCATTCCTCAGCAAAATCCCCCGTTTCATAAACCATGGTAGACCCCTTACCCTTCCTACCACTAGAGATCTTAAAGATTTCAAGAATTTATTTCATTTAAAAAAATCTATAATAAGGAGCATGAGCCCCTCATGTAGAATAGCTTTGTTAGGGTTCCTTATATTATCATCAATACTATTTTCCATCGATACTAGAAAATAATAAGGAAAAGAAACCAAAATGTTGTGCCTAAAATGATTCAACAACATAAAATGGTACCCATAGATTATAGAATACTTGCCATCGAGAGTAAAATACTTCATAATGGCTAGCACAACATCCCTCCACAGTGGCTTGATAGAGAAATGATTATACCCTCCACTTCCCACACCCCTAAGCTCGGATCGCTCCTTTCCCTTGAAGAAATTTTCCAGAGCACACTTCAATGCCCCACGGTTCCTATAGAATTTCTTACCCTTAGTAGGTAACCCCATAATTTCAGCAATGAAACCCTCAATTATATTCACCTCCACCCCACAATATCGTAGCATACAATTATTCCAGCCTTTTACGAAATCCTCAATGACCTTGGAATCAAACCCATGAAGTTTAAGAAGATAAGGGAAAATCTCTCCCTTCTCCAGATGCTCCCACACAACCTCATTACCACTAAACTCCTCATAGGAAATAGGCTCTTGCTTGCAATGGTCTCCCCCCACAGTATTCTAAGAAACCCTCACCTCAATCTTCTCCTTAGTTTGATAAGTAGAACGCACAAGAATAATAATTCAGGAGCGAGACAATAAGGCCCCCATAACCCATGTAAGCCTGACAGTAGGAGGACACTCAACAATAATTAACACATCCATCGGCTCATTTCCATAAGATATGCAATTATTAGTAGGACATGCTTTGAACTCTATACAACTAAACCATATAGAGAGTAGATAACACCAAAATAAAAAACCATTATCTCCTAAGGTTACAACCACCATAACAAAACATTTGATCATGATAAATGATGCTTTGAATATTAACGGGGATGACA
The DNA here is from genome assembly GCA_007258455.2 of Sequoia sempervirens. NCBI lineage: Eukaryota > Viridiplantae > Streptophyta > Pinopsida > Cupressales > Cupressaceae > Sequoia > Sequoia sempervirens. The sequence goes on from VDFB02272711.1 coordinate 25,266, forward strand.
TCATGAGAATGCCAACAATTATGAGACAAGACACCCATGTTTGCAAAACCATCAACCAGGGTATTAGCTTCACGAAAAACATGTAAAATTTTATAATCATCAGAACTTAGAAGAGAAAGGTAATCCTCAATAATATTCATGATAGACCACAAGAGAGGATTCAGATTCATCAAACAGTTGATAATATTGATAGAATCCCCTTCCAACCAAAATTTTCTCACCCCCGCCTCTTTAGCAAGAAGGAGGCCATAATAGGTTGTTGATGCTTTTGATAAATGTTAAAATGGACCATGAAACACATAATTTAGAAAATTAGGTGCATAATTAGGTCCAATCACATAGGGGGGAGCAAAACTTAGTGTGAAATTGTCAAGGGTGACAATTTATGATGCTACAATACCCCATATAGAATAATTAATTATATAGTTAATGGTTTAAAAATATAACATAATGTAAAATATATAACTTAAATACTAAAATTTCACCCACCTACACACATATTACTATATGTGTTTATTAGTTATAAACAACAATACTAATTTCATTATCTAATATACTATAATTATTCATAATTATTTTGTCAAAGGGGTTGTGGTGAAGTGGTAAGATCACTTGGTTCTCATATTGGATACTAAGGTTCAAATCTCTCCAAGTGACATCTTAGTATAGATGGGCATGCTAGAGTGGTATCCCCGATTTAGAAGGAGTGGTAATCACATAGGTGGTTTTGGAGAAAATAAAGAAGTAGAGTTTGTCTTGTAGGTAATGTTTGAGGTAGAAAAATATGTGTAAGATCATTTAATGTCCCCACAAGTGAAGTTGGATGAGATAAGGATCATAGGAAGAGTAGGAGTAGGTTATCACTATAGGAGATTATAAAGGAGAGGAGGAGGTGCATAGAAGTTGGAGATGCAAAGGTGGAGCATAGGAGAGAGGGAGTAGAAGGGAAGGAGGAAATGAAGGAGAGGTAGTCCCACAAGAAGGTGTTAGATTTAAGTCATAGTCTTGCAAGAGGAGTGATGGAAATGAAAGGTAGAAGATAAGAGAAATATCTTTGCAAATTGAATTGTAAGAAAGCAATATCCCTACAAGTTAATTGTATGGGATTTATTAACAAAACCTTAATTAAATAATTTAAAAATAATAATCATTAAATATATTGCAATTATATAAGTAATGTATTATGAATTATATATTTTTAATATCATTTGATGTATTTTAGATAAACATTTTTAATATATTTACTAGTTATTGTTGGACTAATAACCAATGTCTCCTTTTAGATTCAAGACATGGACTAATTACCTCTTGTGGATCCATTTATCTCTCAAATTTGTATTGGGTGTTAACAAGTTGATCTTTTGGCGTGATGATAAATGTGTTCCAACAAATGGTATTAGAGTCGTGGTCATGGGTTTGAATCCCCTCGAGTGGTGCTGAGGGGGATTGTTGGACTAATCACCAACGTCTCCCTTCAGATTCAGGACATGGACTAATTGCCTCATGTGGATCTATATATCTCTAGTGTTTGTATTGAGCATTAACAGGTTGATATTTTGGTGTAACGACAAACGTGTTCCAACAATTATATACACAACTATATAACTTAGAGTTACATATCCTTATCTTTAATGCTTAGATGAATTCTATGTCAACCAAATTTCCTTTCATATTTATACTTGGATGATTTTTATGTTGCTATGTCAATCTTAATAGCCTTTGCACCCTTTCAAAATAATTACAGATGTTGACTTAATATATTTATGGTTAATAAATTATAATTATAAATTTATATAGTTAGTTTATAATTATATGTGCAATACTTATATACATGGAAATGGATTGGTATGTATTTTAAAATATAAGTATATTGAAATAAAATATATGAAAAGGTAAATACAAATAAAATTTGCACAGTAATGTTTACATGCTCAATGATGATTAAATTTATTTATATAAACATCAAATTGATTTACAACATAAATTATATGCAACAAAAAAATAATAATTAAAAATGGGGTGTTGGAGACCCTTTAGGGTATGACCCTATAAGGTTGTGGCCGATGTAGAGTACACCCCCTTAGATTGCATTCATTGAGAGATGCATCACTGTAATGGTTATGTCTCGTATAAGGAATTATCATGTACAAATGCAACCCTACAAGGCATTTTGGGAGCCTACTAGAACCGTCTAGTATTTTTTATATATTACATAACTATTCATAATTATATAATGACTAAAAAATGTATCATATTTTTAGATCAAATAAGGAAGATCTATGATTTTTACCTCCTCTCTTCCATTAGTATTTTACTAAAGGGAGAGAGAGAGAGAGAAGGGTTTCAAATAAAATAGATGAAAGGTTTCCCATAGATGGGAACAATAGAGACCTTAGTGATTACTCTAGAGTGATGAATTAACTCGCATATAGAATCTTATTATTGTGGAACATAATGGACTAAATTTTATTAATCTTATAAGACATTGGATGTGGGTGTGTGTTCACAAGGGAAGAAACAATGTAGACATTGTGAGGTGGTCGATAGTTTGAGTATATAAAATGTCATTACTATGATAATAAATCAAATTAATTTTATCAATCTCCTTAAAGATATTAGACAAGGAAATGGGTCCACATGAGTAGAACCCATGTAGATGTCATGAGGTGGTAGGTGGGTTGAGTATTCACCATCATGCTATTAAATTAGTTTTCTATAACTAATTTTATAACTAACAACAACAAAATTATTCTACCTATGTTTGAACAAAGTAGTTTTCTATGTTGAATGTGAATTACTACTATAGAAATTATGTTAGAATTTTAAATTGTGGGCTTTGACCCATAAGATTTTTATTTTTCTCAAAATATTAGACATCTAAATGAAAATTTTTCCCAAGTAATAGGTTTATAGGGTATTAAAAAAATAGCTTAAAATAGTATATGAGCTAAGAAACATTAAAAATAATAAAAAGTTAGCACACTATTTTCTACTTGGAACTTTAGATACTTTGAATAATAAAAAAGTATGCTAGTAATATTTACTCCTAGAGGTTTCCAATATTGTGTATAGTTGGTCACAAATAATACACAATATTACAATATAATGCACAAAATAATTTTCTAGTTAGAGATGATAGTTTTTTGTAAAACACATTAACCACTTATTGGACAAAAATGTTTCAAGTCTTTTTCACCTTAAAGAATTTTTGTACATAGTTTTTACCGTAGTAATTAAATATTATGAACATAATCTTTCAATAATGAAAGAAGAGTATTATCATGTTCTTAATGATTCAAACTCTTTTTGGGTATCAATTGGTAACTTTAACATGCACGCTTTTTTCTATAGTTTCTAGGGCTTTGGTATTTCATCATTTAATTGTCCTTGTTGACAAGAAAATATAGACTAGTGAAGTTATTTATTTGTTAAATTTATGTTTGACTCCAATTTGATGGATTAGGAAGAGAATTAGAACATATGTAATAATATTATAGAATGAAAAAAGGAAAATATAAATATATTCATTCATCATTCATGCATATATCTCTCATACATACATATATTTGTTCTTATTATATTTGCTTTATATATATCTCGTACTCATATATATCTTCTCATCTCATACTCATATATATCATATATATACATCTCATAAATTTATTATACTCACTTATATATGATTTGTGCTATTATCTTCCACTTTCCCTTCTTTATATAGCATTTCATGTATCTTCATGATGTCTTTTCCTTAAATCCTTTCATAATAACTCTTAATTATCTTCTTTCTATAATTTTACCTTTTTATTTATTATGTTTATCCTTATCTAGGCATGTTAAGGTGTGTCTAAGGCTATTTAAGGGTTATACAACCCATATATCGGTCCAAAAATAGTTGAAATGAAATATGTAGAGGTTGTACAATTCTACATAACCTCTTGTATACATCTATTGAGTTTATAACTCTCTTGTGTTGTACTTCAAGGTCCTCAATGTAGTGTTGATTTCTATACAATATCCTTCTATTTATTTGTTAAATGTGTTGGAGTAGCCAAGATCTGCTTGCAAACTCAAAACAATCCACAAATGAGCTATTCAAAATGAGAAAATTTCATAAACATGTAATGTGTTGTAAAATGTGCAATGAGCCTTGCTTATAAAGATAAGGACGAAGAGGTGGGAAGGTAGGATTCAAACTCTAACTACCCCTCCAAGTATGCAACAAATGTAGGACCATATGGACAAGTGTTGGGATACTGAGTCTACATGAGGTGAGACAAAAGTCTAGATAATCTCTAAGTAAGCTTAAGTGTAGTGTGATTAGGACTCTACTAAGTATGCTAAAATCTAACTAGTTTGATAATACCTCTTTTCACACTAACAAATTGTAGGATTTACTTGTGTAGTACTAAAAACCCTTTGCAACATAGGACAATATTATATAATATTATAAAATATTATTTGTAATACTAATAATACCTACCAATAGATTTTTTCCTTATTAAAATAGTAATTTAAGATTAATTCTAAGTATATATGGTGATAGCTATCATGTATTCCTTGTATTTTTTGCACAAGTTATAAAGTTATATTTATTCTATATGTTTTATTATGCATTCACATATAAATTGAAATTGCATTATTTTTCTTATATTGTCCAATAATATTTAAAAATTTAAAAAATATTGTACAATATCAACATATTGAATATTTGTAATTTAAATTATTCAATCATTTTAAGGAAATTATCATGATGAAGGTTCTTGAACCACATCAGGGAAAACTTTAAGAAACCCCCCCCTTGAAGAAGTTGTAAAATCCTGGCGAATCTTTCATACTTCCCCAAAAAAATATTAATTTTAGAGGCAATTTTTTTTGTTTTTCATGAAAAAAAATCCCCATTGGCGAATCTTTTGTAATCGCTAGAAGTCTGTGAAAAGTCCTGGAGAATTGCAATTTTTTTAAAACCACTAAAATATTTTTCATTGGCGATTAAAATCTATTTTCAAACCAATAAAATATTTCCATTGGCAAATTAAACACGTATTCAGAGCGGAGAAAATAATTTTCAAACAAAATATAAAATTCATTGGCGAATTAGAAACCTATTTTTTCAAATGATTAAGAAAAAAATTAATTGGAATTGAAGCATAATATCAAACTAATAAAAAAATTCATTGGCCAATTTATTTCAGTGGCGAATCCACTATCGTTCGATGAATTTTCAATGGGTGGTTGTATTTGCATTCCGGAAGTATATCTCTCAAGCACTAGATTTGTGAATGGAAACCTCTAAAATAACACTAAAACTGTTAGATGTGGACACATGGTGAGATCAAGGGTCATCATTGTGGTAATGAATCTGACAAGTTGGATTTTGGCGATGAGCGATAGAAGAACTTAAGTGGCAGAAATATGCACATGCATTAAGTTTTTTTTAAAAGAGGGAGTGCCTAGAAAGAACGTAGGACCAAGGCTTAAAAACTTAAGAATGTT
>VDFB02272713.1:0-40605 GCA_007258455.2 Sequoia sempervirens
CATTTGAAATCATGCATCATAGTCTCTGATCTGAAAATTTTATTCTACTGTATCCATTTCTAATCTATCTACTGTATCTCCTATCTAATCTAATGTCTTCATTTACAATCGGAAATGAACATTTATACATTTGCATCTGAAAAGACACATCGCTTTGTAATCCCATGTCGGTGAGCAACAGTATTCAGGTATTTGTTAATACTCACCAAATATTCGCCGTGACACCTCATAGTCATGCCGAAATCCAATGTCTCGCCGATAGTCATCCATCGTCATATGTGTTTCGCTGTGACCTCGGTGTCGGGGAGACGTCCCATAGACAAATCTTTGTCTTACCGAGATGTGTCCTTTTGTCTCATTCTCTTCGCTGTGACCTTGTGATGTCGAGGAGACGTCCCACAGATCGTATTATGTCTCGCTGAGATACACCTTGAGTTCACTTTTGATCGTCGTGACAATATCACTCTCTCACCGATGAAGCACAACGTTGGTGTGACAAAACGAGTTCAGCAAGACTGCAAGACCTTCTGGCGATAACCCTTGGTAGAGTTCCATTGTGCTTTGTCGGCGAGACCCAATGCACTCGCCAAGACCATAGTCCGAAGACAAATCTCTCACAGACATGCCCCTTTTGTCGCCGGTCGGTGAGAGAATAAGATCTCGCCAAGACCTCATGCCGAATACCATTCATTTGGCCGAAGTATGTCCATGTGCATGGTCGGTGAGACAATATAACTTCGTTGTGACTCATCCCGACGAAGACCCTCTTGCCGATATGAATCCTCTGTCGTCGAGACAATGTGTTATGTCCTGTCGATAGGTCCCTATAGATGAATTTTGATCGCTGTGACACCAAAGAAGTCTTGCCGATAGACTACAATAGATGTATATTAGCAAAAATACATGATGGGTCAGGAAGACCTTGATATCCTCATGCCGATAGGAACTATAATGCGAAATATTTAGACTTAGATGGATTTTATGAGACCACAAGGAAAAATGTGAGCAAAATGTTGTGAAGAAAGGCCTTTGTAATTAATGGTGAGGACTCATTTGGAGACTCAGGGGGATGAACAACTTGTGAAATTATTCAAAATTTTATAGTTCTAGCAGTGGCTCCGTTTGGGGATGAATGGTTGTGAAATCATTGCAAGGATCCAGATCTCATGGGTGAGCAGACCAGACTCAAGATGATGAAGCAATGAGCAAAATGGAAATGGAAATGAAGGTGAACAAAATTCTAAATTACTGTGCATGGAAAAGAATTTTAAAGAGGATTATCAAGAGTTGTCCATGCACCGACAACCCTTAATCCTTTGTGTTTCAACTTCACCTGTTATGAGCTGTCATAGTCTAAAATTCAAACCACAAATGATGGCTCAAGGCCATCCAAAGGAAAGGCCCATAATTTCCTCTATCAAACACCCAACTTTGCTTTGAGTTCCTCAGATTCTTCTTGAAGATATTCATGCAATCTTCCCTGTCACTGTTATTGAAAGTTTTTAAAGAATCATCATGCTCAGCTTGGCCCAAATTTCCTTCACCATTCTGTAGTTCAAATTCTCCATCATGGGACAAATCTCTGTTATCTTCAACATGCAAAGTGCATGCATATTCAATGCAATATTTCTCATTATCTTTCTCACTGTTATGTATTATAAAACACTCTCCCAGCTGTACTAAAAATTCACCATCAAAATGCTTCTCTTGAGAATCAAAAAATTCTATCATATCAACACTGCTTGAGACAAAAAAATCTAAAACCTTTTGCACCTCCTCCATATCACCATTTGGATACAACACTGGATTATGACTCATATCTTCAATATCAATCATCTATGAACCAATCAAAGCTGGAATTCTATCATCCTTGGTATGCAAATAAATGTCTTCTCCACATGAGTTAGAAATTTCAAAATCACAAACCTCATCTTGAATAGACACAGGTTTTTGATCAACTTCAAAGGTTTCTCCATCATTTTGGGAAATGCAGGAGTCATATGAATCATTGCACAAAGAACTTTCACTGTCAAGAAAAATGTAGGTTGGACACAAAGCTTCAGAATCATCCTTGTGTACACATCTCTAGTATTCAAGAGTTAACAAATCTGAAATTTGCTCACTACCGAGTGCACATGTTTCTTCTTCCATATCTTCTATTATTTCTCCCTCTTCCTGATCTCCACAAGAGCTGGAAATATCTCCTCATTGTAAATCAAGATTCACATGATTGCCCTCAAACTCTTCCTCACTGTGACATGATACACAATCCCCTTCCATTTCATTTTGATCAACATGGAAATTTTCAAGATCATTATAGTTATTCTTTTCACATGTCGATGTACTCTCCTCTTCATTTGAGCACGTTCCATCCTCATCATGGAGTGGATTAAAAAAGAAATCATTTTGTAGCACACGTTGGCCATATGTCATTTGAGATTCTTTTGTTATTTGATCACACAATAGTTTTGAAGAAAAATTAAAACTATTTTCAAGTGTGCAATCCTTTTGTTCATCAATCATGTTCTCATGGTTATGAGTTGCAACTAAAGGGTTTATTTGTTCACTATCAAATGGATCCACATTTTCCATTGCTTCTTCCTCTTGATTACCACAAGAACTGCAAGAATCACCTTGCTGTAAATCAAAATCAATAGGTTCACCTTCACAATCAGAATATTCATTGGATTTCGCATAACATGCACTGCCTTCCCTGTCACGATCTATTATGCAAGAGAGATCTCTTGTATCTTTATCTTCCTTATGCAAGCTATCATATGAACCACATTGACTTGCACATGTCTCATCTTCTATTGGCTGCCACATCTGATCAATTTCTCTATACTCATATGTGATATCACCCTTGTCTTCATACCTTTTCCTCTGCATGGTATCAATAAATTTATTCACTAGATCAAAGGTATGCTATTTTGATGACTCCGGCCAATAAACTGATTCAGGCTCCCCTGCTTTTACAAATTGTTCAACAAACAGGGCCCTTGTAGGCCTACAATGAGAAGGTATATGCATACAAATTTTTGTCATTCTATTGTACAGAGAAATCATATCTTCTCCTTCATACCTCCTTATGTCAAGAAATGCATCCAAGGGGGAAATTCTCCATCCTGATTCTATGATGGACTCTTGGCTTTGGGTATATCCATACTCATCTTCTTCTTCTTCAAATTGTTGATTCTAGCATACATGTTGCTACAAGTTCTATTTTTTTTGAATTTGTACGGACCCATGGGAAGCCCATTTTGATGCAGAAAAATTTCCATAGTGCTTGAGAAATTGATCTTGAAATCTTCGGAGAGAATCAATAGAAGCTATCAATAGGCTGTTGAACCAATCCCTAGCTTCATGAATGAGTGACATCATGAATAGCCTCATATGTAAATCTTCATATGGCACATCCAAGTCTTCGATGAAAACATTGAAACTCCTTAAATGATCTTTGGCAGAAATTGTACTACTCCTCGTAAACTTTGGAACAAGACTTCTCCAACTGCCATCCAGAGGGTAAGGGTACCGTTGAAACCCTGTTAGGTCGAATTGTTCGATCACTGTTATGTATTGATGGGGGGGGAGTGTTAGGTGGGTACTGATACTGGTACAGTGGACTATTGTATTGTGTATGATGATGTGGCACATACTGCTGACCATGAGGTGGTTGTGCATGATATGCATTGCCTCCATTGTGAAAATTTCCAATTGTACTATCAGGCATTTGAGGGGTCTAATGCCTGCCTACATTTGTGTATTCATTCTTGTCCAATTGTAGCCTTTTCTTTTCCAATTCTTCAATTCCTCTTATCAACTGTTGCTTTTTAAGATACTCTTTTGTTCCATACACAAATTCCATTCTTCATCAAGTTTTTTCCAGAGTCGCCACCTACTTTTCTAAAAGCAGGAAAATAACTATTTTTGATCTTCTCCCTAGCGGAATCAATTTTTTCTGAAACTTCTCAAATTACAATTTTTTCTCCAATGACTCTACATGATGATCTTCAACTAGATTTTCTAAAATAATCCCCAGTAGAGTTGCCAATTTGTTAGCTCTCAAAAATGCAGGTAAGAATACCTCAAGAGGTTGCCAATCTCTTGGTACGTTTTAGGGTAACAAACAAAGCCAAATGGTTTAAACTTTCTACTCTTTAGGTGCTGCTAGACCTAGGCGGGTGTACCTAAATGAATTGGGAAGACTTGACTTATGATCTTCTCTCTTGCAGTGATTTTTCCATGATGGAAGATGGAGGTGGACAAATGAAACTAAATTTGGTATAAATTGTATAGCAATATTCAAAACTAAATCCTAATATGCTCAGTTAACAGATGTAAAAAAAATGAATGAATCTAAATGGTGAAATGCAGAGACTAGTGCCTTATTGGGTATGCAGAGTCAAATGAAATAGAAATGGGAAACTTATTTATGGAGAACACTCAAATTGTTTGGCATATGTTTTGTTTATAACTTGTATAAACATGCAAGACTATGATTACTAAGCTCTTCTTAATGATCCAGATGAATTTCCCTGATTACTGTGATTAGTCAAAAGGATTTAATCTCTCCTTGAAAGAACCAGTTAATTAACCACACATATACAACAAATGTGCACTGATAAACTGAATATAAACTTGTTATACCAATTTAAATAACCAGAAAAGGCCAACCCTGGAGACAACTTTAGTAATACTTTCAATAAGCACAACAGACAATTGACACCAGAAATGAACCGCCACATCAACTGATTTTCATTGATATCTCCATTTGAAATCATGCATCATAGTCTTTGATCTGAAATTTTTATTCTATTGTATCCATTTCTAATCTATCTACTGTATCTCCTATCTAATCTAATGTCTTTATTTACAATCAGAAATGAACATTTATACATTTGCATTTGAAAAGACACATCGCTTCGTAATCCCATGTCGGCGAGCAATAGTATTCGGGTCTTTGTTAATACTTGCCAAATATTCGCCGTGACACCTCATAGTCATGCCGAAATCCAATGTCTCGCCGATAGTCATCCATCGTCATATGTGTTTCGCTGTGACCTCAGTGTCGGGGAGACATCCCATAGACAAATCTTTGTCTTACCGAGATGTGTCCTTTTGTCTCATTTGCTTCGCTGTGACCTTGTGATGTCGAGAAGACATCCCACCAATCATATTATGTCTCGCTGAGATACACCTTGAGTTCACTTTTGATCGCCGTGACAATATCACTCTCTCACCGATGAAGCACAATGTCAGCGTGACAAAACGAGTTCGGCAAGACTGCAAGATCTTCTGCCGATAACCCTTGGTAGAGTCCCATTGTGCTTTGTTGGCGGGACCCGATGCACTCACCAAGACCATACTCCAAAGACAAATCTCTTAGCGACATGCCCCTTCTGTCGCCGGTCGATGAGACAATAAAATCTCGCCAAGACCTCATGTCGAATACCATTCGTTTGGCTGAAGTATGTCCACGTGTACATGGTCGGTGAGACAATATAACTTTGCTGTGACTCATCCCGATGAAGACCCTCTTGCCGATATGAATCCTCTGTCGTTGAGACAATGTGTTATGTCCTGCCGATAGGTGCCTATAGATGAATTTTGATCACTGTGACACCAAAGAATTCTTTCCGATAGACTACAATATATGTATATTAGCAAAAATACACAATGGGTCGGGAAGACCTTGATATCCTCATGCCAATAGGAACTATAATGCGAAATATTCAGACTTAGATGGATTTTATGAGACCACAAGGAAAAATGTGAGCAAAATGTTGTGAAGAAATGCCTTTGTAATTAATGGTGAGGACTCATTTGGAGACTTAGGGGGATGAACAACTTGTGAAATTATTTAGAATTTTGCAGTTCTAACACCTGGTAGACATGTATGCAAAATGTGGAGGAACAAACAAGGCACGTGAAATGTTTAAAGAATGCCACCTCTAGATGCAACCTGGCCTACAAGAAACACATGCCCTGCAGTTCATCCACTAGCTGTCTATCAGAAGACCTGCTCCTTCGCCCTCTGAAGATTTGCGTTATTTGAAGTCGTCAAATTTTCAACTTTTTTTTGGTTTCTGCTTTCCCCACACTTCAATGTTTTCTTGCAGGCAAGCATAAAAGACTCGTTGGTTTCTAATGTGCAGATTTTCCTCTGTTGCAAACTAAAATCATAGACTTCTTTCGTATGAGAAGATCTTCCCCAGGACCTTAATCCATTCCATCGGGGTACGAGATATTTGACCCAAATTTTGGATATATGAATTTACAATTTTGCTCTTTTGGCTTTGGTCTTTTAATGTTGCAATTTAATGGGCTAAATAGATAAATCAATTCTTTCTTTTCTATTTTTATTTGGTGTTTTTTGTATGCTAAATGGTTTTAGTTTTGGGTTTGAACAAATTCGAGAATACATAGATAGCGCTCCACGCCTGTGATTGTGTCCAAGAAGAAGAGAAAGTTACTGCCATTTGCTCAAACTAAAGACTTGACAAGAAGATTGCATCAAATGGGATTATTAGCTAATGCCCTTACTAGCTCAGGGGTGGAGTTTAGTAATGAGCTCACATACATGCCTAGCATGGCTCCCAGATTTTCCAACCAAGCTGCTTTGGAGAAAGAAGGCATGCAAGTATTGCCTAGTCAAGTTATTTGTCAATAGGGGATTCATGCCTTAAAGAAACAACTAGAAGCTGGCAAGTATGAAGTGATCAAATACTATATAGGTCAGTCTATGCATTACTTTCTTGCTCTAGACACATTGTGCATTAATATGTACTGTCAATAAAGTGAAACATAAGGAGAAAAAGGTGCAAAGCCTAAGCAATTCAATATTTGCCTTCCATGAACTAAATATTTGTTTGGTTATTGATACAGGAACTGTTGTTTATGCAACTGCTGTTGGCCTTGGTTTATTGCGTATACTGAAGTAATTAAAAATAGTGAAGTAATATGGCGAAAACAAATCTGTTTTCCATTGGAAGAAACTAGGAGTTAGATTGTGTGAATTTGATGCAATTCTTTGGAATTTGAGATGTTCAATATTCAAAATTGGCTTGTTTATCCATTCCATAAACCGACCATCATTGTACACCATTGAAAATATTAATATAAATGCTCAAATTATTTAGATGATAATTGTCGGCTTTTTATGTATATTGTATTTTTTCATTCTTTTATTTTATTAGTTGTAAGAATAATAAATAATAAATAAGTGGTTCATTTCAATGTAAACATTGTGTAGCATTTCATTTTACTATGCATATCAAACAAAGAAATATAAACATAAACCTTCATTGTACACCATTAAAAATATTAACATAAATTCTCAAATTATTTAGATGATAATTGTGGGCTTTTTATGTATATTGTATTTTTTCATTCTTTTATTTTATTAGTTGTAAGAATAATAATTAATATATAAATGGTTCATTTCAACGTAACATTGTGTAGCATTTCATTTTACTATGCATATCAAACAAAGAAATATAAACATAAACCTTCATTGTACACCATTAAAAATATTAACATAAATGCTCAAATCATTTATATGATAATTGTGGGCTTTTTATGTATATTGTATTTTTTCATTCTTTTATTTTATTAGTTGTAAGAATAGTAATTAATATATAAGTGGTTCATTTCAATGTAAACATTGTGTAGTATTTCATTTTACTATGCATATCAAACAAAGAAGTATAAACATAAACCTTCATTGTACACCATTAAAAATATTAACATAAATGCTCAAATTATTTAGATGCTAATTGTCAGCTTTTTATGTATATTGTATTTTTTCATTCTTTTATTTTATTAGTTGTAAGAATAATAATTAATATATAAGTGGTTCATTTCAATGTAAACATTGTGTAACATTTCATTTTACTATGCATATCAAACAAAGAAATATAAACATAAACCTTCATTGTACACCATTAAAAATATTAACATAAATGCTCAAATTATTTAGATAATAATTGTGGGCTTTTTATGTATATTGTATTTTTTCATTCTTTTATTTTATTAGTTGTAAGAATAATAATTGATTAATAAGTGGTTCATTTCAATGTAAACATTGTGTAGCATTTCATTTTACTATGCATATCATACAAAGAAATATAAACATAAACCTTCATTGTACACCATTAAAATATTAACATAAATGCTCAAATTATTTAGATGATAATTGTCGGCTTTTTATGTATATTGTATTTTTTCATTCTTTTATTTTATTAGTTGTAAGAATAATAATTAATATGTAAGTGGTTCATTTCAATGTAAACATTGTGTAGCATTTCATTTTGCTATGCATATCAATCAAAGAAATATAAACATAAACCGACCATCTATAGGTTTCAAAAAAAGGTTCTCAAACTAGGGCAAGTGACTTACTTCAAGATTCTACACAAATTGTGTCTTTATGTCAACGATGGCGATGAGAAAAATGTGTAGAATTAGAAACAATATTACAAGCATTTCATGTATCCAAAATGAACAACAAATTCACAATGAATCATGTATAACAAAATGATAATTATATTTATTTTTATATAAATTGAAAAGATTTACAATTATTCTACACTTGTGAGGTTGTGTAGCATTTCATTTGAAAATGTAATCAGAAGCTTAATGTATCTTATAATCTCTCTTTCTAAAAAGTCAGTTAAATTGTTAAGTTTCTTACAAAATAATTTATTAATATTAATTTTAATACTTTATGTAATAATATGCAATAATAAATATAAGATATATATTCCCTAAAACATAGAACAATTAACATAATTAATAGTATTGTGTTTAATACTATTTATATCATATCAATTTTTGCAAAGGATTGAATTAGGCGAATGGGATTGAAAAGCATATTATCAAAAAAAAAAACATAGTAACAATGTAAATAAGTTTATAATAGAAAATAGTAGAACACGATTGGCCACATTTTTTCCTCTCATCCTTTTAAACAAAAAATGAAAAACTCCCGGTGAAAAAACACAAACCAATAAAAAGAATAGAAAATCAATACAAGAAATTTTAAACATTAGGGGAGAGGGGTCAATAGTTGTGCAAGGTCCAATAGTCGTGCACTCAATTGTGATTATTCATATCAATACTAAAATAAATTTATATTATATCTTGTATATATTCATTTCACATATTAATCAAAAAAATACCAAATATGTGACATTATGGGACCAATAGTTGTTCAAGTAAAAAAACATAAATACATTCATGAACAAGTGAAATAAATATTTTTTTGTCTCAAATAAAATATCTAAACTATCCACTATAATTGTGTCATTTATAAAATTAAATGCTCATTTGATAAAATAAGACACTCATCTAAACAAGTATTGTTATCATAGTGAACAAATATTGTTCTTATGTATACAACTATTGGGGTAGCAATGTACAAACATTGGGGTATTTAATATTAATAGTTTGTCCTATCACAAATTTAAAAGGTGAACACAATAAATACTATGTATTTTTTTAATAAATGTGAAAGATTTTCAAAAAAATTTAGTGTTCAACTATTGGTCCATTTGTGTTGAATATAAAATGTAGAGATAACAAAGATTTATAGTTACCAATAGGTATTTGGTCTATTTAGGTTGCATACAAGTTTTATTTTAAATAAAAATATGATATTCTACAAATAACAAATGATATTTTTTTGTTTGACTACTAGGGGTACCATGATTAAGATTTGGTCGAATCTTTAAAAAGTCAAAATTTGGACACTTTTCAGTAGATGTGCTGATGCGGCAAGTTGCGTGACGAGTCACACCTCCAAACCTTAGTTATAGATAGATAAAAGGCTAGTCCACATTTTAAAAAAAAATGAAGGTCCTACAATATTCCAATCAATCGCTACATACTGACGAAGTTAGCCCGCATGACTACTGGCCCCTTTCCCTAGTCTCCCACCTTATAAGTAGGGACTAGCAAATTTGTTTCTGTTTGGTACTCTTGCAACACAGTTGATATCCGTCTCATGTAATTCCTAGACAGTGCATGAATATGGGACACATTACATTTCTCGCAGACGTCCTGTCACTGAAGCAGAATTGAACAAGGCCCTCAAGGTTGCTAATTCATTCACATCAGATAAGCCCTTTTGTTTAATACATTTGAAGCAATCTGATATATACAAAGGATTCTGGCTCGTAAGATATATCTCCCCTTGTTTGTTGTATGTTGAGGCCGTTTATATCATCTATGGTGATTTTAGTAACTTTTCCTGTATTACATTATTTAGTTTCTTCTGTATCAGGAGGGTTTGAGGGAGGTTTAACATGTGACTGTAATTTGGTTTGTGGGATGGCTTGAGTTTCTGTATTTTTTTAATAATAGGGTTTAGCAAGTCACTGTAATGTCGTTTGTGATGGTTTGGGTGTGTAGGGTATGCCCAAAAAATGTATTGATCCTCTCCAATTATCGAAAGAAAGAAAAACAGAGATGACTCTTGTGGATGCTAACAGGAAGGAATGGCCTGTGCAATTCCTATGGAATGGTTGTATGGCTGGCCTAGGTAAAGGATTGCCGCCTGATGTCTATGCTGGTTGGGCTCCTGGGCACCCTCTTTATTGATTGATTTGTAGGCAACCTGTGTAACCTCATTTCAGGATTTTTAATCCTTGTTTAGTAGCTTTAGAGATTGCATTCTAATGATTCTGTAACACCCAAATCTCTTGTGTTTTTTGTTTTGTTGTTATCATGTAATATGTGTGCTTTCAGCAATTATAGAAACACCATTTTTCAAAAAGAGGCTTATACACTGAAGCAACAGCTGTAGGGAGATTGGTTTTGGTTCTTCTAATTTAAAACAAAATTTTGTTGTGATAGGGTTTCTTCAATTTTTCCTACAAACTTTTCCCATTTTACCTCATCGACATTGTTGAAGACGACACAATTTGAGCAGAATCTTGAGATAAGTCACTTGCTATGGTCTCAATGAGTCTTATTTTTCAAATATATATGTCGCCTTGATCGATTATTTGTTCTGTTTTATTTCATTCTAAAACAATTATCTTGTTATCTATTAAATGCAGCCATGGTTCTCTGGAAAGTTTAAAAGGCTGCAAAAATCTTGTCTATTACTCCTTTAAAATGTTTAACAGGGCTGTGCAAGACTGATATGGTGGCGGTAGTATATGGGAAGTCTTAATAACACCATTGCCAGGAAAAAACAGTAATATTTCTGCCCTTTTTCTCCCTAACTATATATTCTTTTCTTTTTATTAAAGCCACAGTGGCCAGAATATTGTTTCTAATGTCTTCTGTTCTTCTCTCCTACAGGTTGACTGTATGGTCCCATGGGGGGCTTGGGCTTCTATTTTCATGGAGAAGGAGGTCCCATGGGAAAAAAAAAATTGTGCTACGGAATTAATTGGAATCTTTTCCAGAAAAATAGGAGCCCCTACCTTTTAGAAATGAATCTTTCAGCTGGTGAAATTGTGGTGGGGCTAGAAATTGCCCCTACAGCTTAGGAGTTTTTTATGCCACTTGTCTCTCATCTAAAATTTTAAATTCTTATTAGAAAATAAAAATGAGATAATTTTGATTTATTTATTATTTTTTATCAAAACACTAGAGTTCATTCCTTAAATTTTGGAGCTTAAAATTTTAAGCAGAATTGTAAGATTAAATTCATGGGACCAAAAACTTTAAAATATTCCTAAAAAAGCTAAGCAGCATACGCTGAGATTTTTAAGGAAGCCCCCCTCCATGGGACCCTACCCTGAGATTCATCATCGGGAATTCCAGATGACGGTGGCTAAGGAGAGGGAAACATGGTGATCTTATATTTTTCTATGGGCGTAACCCTTGCACCCTTCTGGTGCAAGTGCTAGTTAATATAAGGAAAGGATAAGAATGAAAGTTAAATCTTCTTCAAAGCTTTTGCTAAATCTTAGGCGCAAAAAGAGAAAAAGAGAAAAAGGAAGTTTCATTTTGTTTTGTTTAACTGCTTGCTGGCTCCCACGTAGAAGACTGGGTCTTAGGGTTTCAAGGTTCGTGGCATTAGAAGTTAGAGTTTTATGTTCTGTATTGAAAGCTTCCATCAAGGCAGGCAGTTGGTTATTACAATTAAGGACTCACATTGCAGTTTGGAATTTATTTCACCACGTAGCAGGGACCAAGCTCAAGATAGGGCACGTTGTTGATAGTTATTGAAAGAGTCCACTTCAAATCAGCAGGTATGCATTCTATACTTCATCAAGGCTCCATTGCCATTTCAAAACCTTGTAGAGGCTGTTCAAGGGTCATTAAAACACTGTCATTAAACCCTTTTATCCTTGTGAGAAGCTGCATTAAAACTTTGTCATTGAATGAATCATTTTCATTCAATGACAAAGGTATTTCCCATGTTAATCCCATAATTCTGAGTCAATAACAGCCCTTTGATATGCCTGATCCAAGTGAGTTTAACCAAATGCTTTTGTTCTTCACAAAAGCATTCACATCATACAATGGCTGGCTGTTGTGGATTTTGCATAAAATGTCCATTAGGCCAATCAGTACTTAATGAGACTGTAATGACACCATGTTGTTATTTAAGGTCCTGATATTCCTGTATAATGTGGGTATTAAGTGATTTTGGAGAAAGGTTTAATTCTCGATCAAGGAAAACTACTTTACTATGAGCTTTGGGTGGAAAATTGAATAAGGACAGTCAAGAGTGAACAATCACTCTAATGTGGTGAAAAGGGGCCAAAACAGTCACAAGACTGTTATAGACAGTGAAATGGAGGCAAAACCACAAGATACAGTTAAGAAGCTAATGAATAAGCTTACCTAAGTGTTTTTCTAAGGTCAGAGCAGGTCTGGTACTTGATTTTGCTTTTCATTTCCATTATCTTGAGTTATTCCTACTCACCATTATAGGAAGTATTCAAGTGAGAAGCACATTGCAACTATTGGAAAGACATTTTCATTACAACTTGCATAAGGAAAAGTATGGTGTGACAGTGAGTGGATGCAATGGACAGGGGTCTAAGCAGTGGAAATACAGTCAACACCATGAATATGCAAGAGGACAACCTATAAAGGTCGAAAGTGGTAGCCTTTCTAGACTGCCAGAAGAGAACATAAACAGAGGTGATAGAAGCACAACTCTGAATGATCAAAAGACAGACATGACAGTGTATTTAAGGTGTAAAGGACAGTTCCTATGATGAGAGGACCTAGATTGCAGTCATGGTCAACTGGAAGAGTGGGCTACACAATTGGCTTCCTACATTGTTCTATATTTACTATGTGGGCAGCAAGGATCAACGAGTGTGACTCCATTCTAAGGAGGTTTGTTCTATGGAAGTTTGTGGCGAATGTCAATAATGTTGCAAAGGGTTCAGTGGACCAGACTGGAATTGATAATTTCATGATACAAACTCTGGATGGAACCCAAAATGGGGCTGGAACAAGTAGAAGGCAGATGGGAAAATGTAGGATTGCAGGTCACTCAGGAAAGAGACCTTGAAGGTAGGTAGGAGTTAAGTCCAGTCGATGCATCAAGGTATCTCAAAGCAAGGAAGTGACAATCCTAGGAAGTAAAATAGAATGCAAAGAGAAATCAATGAAATGTACACTAAAGATACCAGGGAAGGAGTGATAATGGATCTTATGGAGCATAGAGACCTGCAAGTAGTAGATACTTCCTATATTATTCAGAAGAGGCAGCAAATTAGTTATTATCAACATTTGATGATACATCTAAATCCATTTTTGAGGTCTGCAAAATTGCTTGAAGCAAGCATGGTAAGGCAATGGTTTTCAAAGAAATGTGACAGTGAACATGACAAAGGACTGATCAAAGGTGGGAGAGGGCAGACTGTGAAGGACAAACACAATGAGGGACAACCAAAAAGGCAAAATTAGGGAAACAAAAAATCCTGAAGTAAAGTGCCCTGACTGTTCATTAATGGTTGGCCAAACCTTAAGTTAGAATCAGGATATATGCCTTGAAGTGAAGCTAGTCATAACTTTCTAAAACCCATGGAACTAAAATTGATCTCTATTATTTCTTCCAAAGGAGGAATCTTTTCCATTTTTGCTGATGTGCCACTCCTCTCAGCCTTCTGAGATAAGGTCTATACTTCTGAAGGTGGCTTGCAACAATTACTTGAAATTCTGAAGATCTGGGCCAGTCTGTAGGGCAGTTAGTAATGAACAATCAATGATAACAGAACTGGAAGGTTTAAAGACTCTTATATGATAGTTGAAGGAATCATTTCTCGTTTGTGCACAAATGAGAAATCATATACTATGCCAAGGATAGCATAGAAGCTAGTCACCACAATTTGAGAAGATTTGCTACAAGAGCTCTTCAACCAAAGTCTTCTTGTTGACAATATCATACCAGCTATGTTAGGTCTTGTTCTTGCAACCTTAAGTGTATATAGTTCACAACTTAATGCTTCCAGTCAAAGGGATTAGCAGTACTCAGAAAACTGATGGTTTTGGGTGGAAATAGAATATAGAGCTCATATCTTTTACATTGTGTTGTATTGTTTCAAATTTATCCCTAGGCTGTGAATCATGCACATGACTCATCTAGAGCGTTGTATGAGTCAACTGCTTGTGTGAATTTCATGCTTGCACAAATTGCATCAGAGCTTAAGAAATCTCCTTTTTAGAAGCAACTTTGGTCATATCTGGTTTTTCAACAAAACAAAGTGTTATTAGCCAAATTCTAGGCTAGGCAAAAGCTTTAGGATCAACTCATCATCTTTGTATATGTTTGGTTACTTCAGGAACAAACCTAATGTCAGGTCCTTGCATTTTGTTTCCATCCTGCAATGCTACTTGAAATTTTTGAGAAATTTAAGGAGCTTGAGTTTTTGGTATGAGAACAAATCCATGGAGGCAGTCATAACTATGCAAGTAATAACTTATAGTGAACAGTCTGATGAAGAGACAGTGACAGTCCTATGGAGATCTGTTAAAGGGTAGTCACAGAGGTTTAAGGTTAGGAGTTGAAGATTACCGTCATTAAGGGTAGGATGATGGCAGTGATTCCCCAAGGAAACTGTTTAGGATAGTATATCAATTTTATGATTGTCAAGGAATTTGGCAGATTTGATATAAAGATGAGCAAGAGATCTAGAGGGAGAAAGCTAGCACAATAGTCAGGCAATGCAGTCCACTAGATGATAGTCACTATGCTAAGTCACAGTGAAATAAGGATCTCTTGTGCAGTCATCAATCTCATGAGAATGACAGTCCTCTTTAAATTCAAAGCACAGTGACAGAAGACAAAAGAGAGTAGGGTTTGATGTGATAGGACGGTGATCATATAAGACAATACATGACAGCCAAAGAGAAACTTCACAAGGTGTTTGACATCACAGTGTCAAGGGCAGTGAACTATAAAGAAGGCATTTATGTGAAAAGGGCAGTGCCATCATTCCAGGGGTTTTCAAAAAATGAGTAGAGATGTATAGTGTACTGCACTTAGTCAGGTAGTGCAAGTCAAAAGATCAGTAATGGATCATTTTTGAGGGAGAAGATTCCATGAAGAGCAGATTATGGAAAACTATATTTCAAGAAGATAAAGGTAAAACAGTGATCCCAGTCTAAGGCACTAAAAGGGAAAAGGTTACTTATTACACATTCCCGAAGGCTTCAAATGGGTAACCAATAGTCATGCAATTGATAATATGACAGTACAAATAACAGAGGGAAGTCGAGTGACATGTTCAAGTCATGAATTTGCAAGTGACTGTCAAAGGGAAGAAATGCAATATTCTATGCCCAGGAATGCTGATAACATGCCAATGGAAACTGGCAAAGACGATCAGGTAAAATCTTATGAAAACAATTAGATCCAAAAGAGTCATCTTAGGAGAACAAGGGTAGCAGAGAAAGTCTGAAGATGGAGGACAGTCCTTACACAAAGACGCCAATGATTATGTTGGCAAGGTAAAAGTTGCATGCTTTGATTGGATTGAATATCCATCATGATAAAGTAGAAGAATAGCATGAAATGTTTTAAGGATAGATTTTAAAAGTTGGTAGAAACAATAGTATCAAAGGAAATGATCACAGTATTGTATGAAGGAAACCTTGTGGCAGATTACCAAAAAATGGAAGTCATTGTAGCAGCTTATAATCATGGTAAGGTAATAGTGAGTATGGCACAAAGAAATTTTCAGACATGTTCCATGTGTCATATTTCAGTCCTAAAAGATTTTCTACTGTAATCTCCTAGAGCATTTAATCATTCCCAAATCCATTTTTCAAATGCCCTATGAGCTTGAAGACAGGGTCAAGACGGTTGCAAGGATTTATGAGCAGTTGCAAGTATATAGGGTAGTTTGTTGAGTTGTGCAAGCAAATGGGGGGAATGTAGGGGGGCAGTTTTGACCAAGTTTGAAGCTTTTCCAATTATCTAGGAGATGTTTAGGTGCCTTAATGGTGGACAAGGTCAAGAAAGGACTTTTTCTTCATTCAAATGCCTTCTTGGAGCATTTTTAGGGCTTGCAAAGTAGGGTTTATTTTTTTGGACGCCCAAAGGAGGTTTGACTCAGCCAAAACATGTTTTTATCATTATGCAATTGATGAGCAACATATAAACAAGTTTTAGGAGCAGTTTTTAGTTAGTTCTTTTTCTTCTAGTTGCTGTATTGTAACTTATTCTAACTTTTTGAAGGTTCTTTCTAGCTGCGATAGTTGTAATTCATTCTATTGGCATGTGCAACTACGTGTAACACCTTCTTATCAATAAAATTAAGTATTTTTGGCCTTCGTAAAAGCTGCCTTATTGCGTGTAATCAAATGATTGATGAATATTTTTGTGAGCTATGTTAATTCCTTTGATATTTGTCTCATTATCAACACCTTTAAACAAAAGATATATGTATTATTGCAAGTTGTTGGTTGTGTAAATGATGTAAACAGTTTAAAGTTGTGAAGAGATAGTAGATTTTCCTTCTATGATTGGAACATCATAACTTTCCTATGAAATATTGATGCATGGGCATATTAAATCTTTGAGTTGTGTTCGAACCAGCTTTATTATTGATCAACTGTGTGTGCAAAAAGTAGTTGTGTAGGTCTCAAAAACTATTTGGTGCATCACCGTATTAGAATTAGGTTCCATTATATGTTATCCTTCTCTCTTTTCTCAACAAGCATTATTAGTTTGCTTAGTTTAGGTGATAAATCCAAAGGAACCAGCCCTTTTTGGAGGTTGATCTCCACAATCTGAGCCCACACTCAGGGAGAGCATCCCATGTTTCACGAGGTGGCTGAGTGATTTCACCATCTCAGCAAAGGGTGCACACTTCTGTGACAACAATAACATTGTGACTTACTGTATTGGCAACTAGTAGTAGGAGGTCAACGCATAATCAAAACAAAAGTAGTAGCAACATTGCCAGGACTTACGGTTTTTAGGTTTTAAGCCCTAATGCAAACTTATGTAGTAATATTTATACCAAACCCTAGCATGAATATATTTATTTTGAAGCTGAAGACTTGGACAAAATAACAAGAGTCAATTTTTTTGCAAAAAGTACCATCAAATTCATAGGTCTCAATCTATTGTACTTGTGAGTTATTTAGATTTTAAGGAAATTAATACAAAGAATTACTCATTTAAGGCTTTGAAATTATCTCCATTACTTTGATTATTATTTGGCAAGTTTAAATATTATTTTTGAATTCACATTTTCCACATTTGCTACTGAGAGCATGCTAGTTGGATACTCTAGGAATACCATAAAATGATAGGTTAAACGATTTCATTAATGTAACTTCTTTCATTCTTTAGTAATATAATCATTTTTATTATGATGGATAATTGAGTATAATTATAACTTTGGCGGAGAGTTTACTTTTGATGTTGATTGCATAGAATTTCATTGATTATTTGTGAGTCACTTGGAAACTATTTTACATTTCTTGAGTTCTTCCCTAGAGTTGAACCTTTAATTCTTGACTTTGTAATTTGGAAGTAATGACATCAGTCATGTTTCCCCTTGATCTCCACTTTTTCTTAAAATAATGCACTATCTCACCATAATTTAAATAATTTATGAGTGATTATAATCTATCATGAAAGTAATGACATCGGTCATGTTTCCCCTAGATCTCCACTTTTTAAAAAAAAATAATGCACTATCTCACCATAATTTAAATAATTTATGAGTGATTATGATCTATCATGAAGATTACAAGTTGATATGTGTTGCCCTTTATTTTTAGAATATTTATTTATTAACGAATTCATATGCTTTGTTTAAATCATCTACATACTTTATAATAGGTTAATTGGTATTTTCTAGTGACAACCAATTAGGGTATAGAATTGTGTTGTCAAGCTTAGCCTATGAATTAATCATCTTGTCTAGTCATGTTCGAAAACCATTAGTATTAAATATTTAGAGGGATAGAAGGAAATACCCCTGGAGTCTAGAAAAACTCAAAGGAGAGAGAGAGGAGCTCTCCCTCATGTGTTTATCATGTCCAAACCTATTAGCCTACATTGCTTCATATTGTAATCATTTTAAGGTTTGACATGTCCCTAGATTCCTTTTAATTCCAAAGTACAACTACAAACTAGGTTAAGGTCTAAAAAAGGAAAAAGCCCCAACAAGACCAAAAGTCTTCAAGAAAAATATCAAAGAATCCAACAAGTTAATTATTCCCTAATGATAACAATTATAAAGACTAATGTTCATCTAATCAACGATGAGGCTATAGTAAAACAAGAATGGGTATAGGCTATGTAGAATAAGTTTTTAATTTTTAATATAAAAAAACTTGGGAATTGGTGGGCTTACCCAAGAGAAAGAATGTGGTCAAAAGTAAGTGGGTATATAAAATTAAGTTCAAGTTTGATGGAAGCATTAAAAAAATAAAGAAAGATTAGTGGTCAAAGGGTACTCACAAAAGGAAGGGATTGCCTAATGATTAAATTTTGCTCCAATAGCAAAGATTAAATCTATAAAGACTATTATAGAATTGGTAGATCATTTCAGGTGGTCTCCTAACCAAATGGGTATAATGAATGCCTTTTCAAATGGAGAAATTGATGAAGAAATCTATATGACTCAAACATAGAGATTTAAAATTCAAGATAGGAAAACTTAGTTTACAAGTTAATAAAGTCTTTGTGTGGCTTGATGAACACTTCAAGGTCTTTGTACGCTAAGATGAGTATTTTAAGAATGACTTACATAATAGTCCTCATGGTCCAAACTTGTATGTGAATAAATTTTATGGTTGCATAATTATTATTACACTCCATGTTAATGATCTTATCGTCAAAAGAAATAGGTTGGACAAAATTAATTACATAAATTTGAGTTTGAAAGACATATTCAAGATGCAAGATCTTGGTTTTTTAGATTCTTTTCTTGGCATCCAAGTGTGGCATAATGAAAATTGAATTTATTTCTATTAAACCAAGTATGTTGAGCAAATTTGTGATGAAGTATTGCAAGAGTATTTATACTCCACTTACTCTAAGGTTTAAATTGACTAAAGATATGGAAGGTGAGGATGCTGATCCCACCTTGTATAAACAACTTGGTAGAATCATTGTTTACTTGAATCACACTTGGCAAAATCTTTCTTTTCTACTAGGAGTGTTTCAAGGTTTTTAAGCTTTCCTAATGTTCCGAATTGGATGGTAGTGAAGATTATATTTGATATGTATTAGGGACTTTGGCAATGTGTGTTTATTATTCATCTATTAGCAAATTAATATTTGCAAGATATTTTGATTAAGATTGGGCAAGTTATGTAGATGATAGAAAATCTACCACAAGATGTGTTTTCTCTCTTGGTTCTAGCCCAACTTCATGGTGTAGCAAGAAGTAGTCTACTATTGAATTATCAACTACTAAGGTGAAATATGTAATAATAAATGAGGTATATTAAACAATAACTTGGTTATAGTCCATTATTTTAGTACTCAGACAACATTAAATGGGGTCTTGTTTACTCTACCGTGACAATCAAAGTGCCATTTAGCTATCTAAAAATTCAATGTTCCATGCTAGAATGAAACATATTGTGGTTTATTGCCATTACATTATGCACCTCATCCAACAATAGCTAATCCATTTTTAGTATTGTATGATAGTGGGTTAGATAGTTGATCTTTTAGCTAAGGTCTTATGTGACGCTAAGTTTAGTTAACATAGAGATGTTTTAGGATTGAGAGAAGTCACATAAGTTTATCATGAGGAATTGTTGTAAATGTTAACAATTATATATATGAGTGAGTGTTTTTTGCTTTATGTAATTAAATATTATTAATGTTTTGTGTTATGAAACATCTATATAATCCCTAATATTAAACGAAATTTTAGCATATTTAATATAATTAACTAAAATAATTAATATTATTGACTATGCGATTGAAAAATAACTAAATAACTAAATGAAAATACTATATATGATAGTATTGACATGAATAAAATCAATTCAATTCCTTTTTGATAATTCCTATTATAATTACAACTTAGTGATGTTGTAAACTTCTTCAGTTAATTAGAAGGTTGATGTATCGCATGCAGAATAAGATAAAAACAATCTTGTAAATGCAAACTAGAAAAAGAAGAGAAAAAATCTATCACATATTTGAAGAGAACTTCACCAAAGATGAAAATAATGATTGCCAAATGCAGTAGAAAAATAATACAATAATGAAGAGAACTTCACCAATGTTGATTAGAAGGTTGATGTCTTGCATGTAGAATAAGATAAAAACAATCTTGTAAATACAAACTAGAAAGAAGAGAAAAAATCTACGACATATTTGAAGAAAACTTCACCAAAGATGAAAATAATGATTGCCAAATGCAATAGAAAAATAATACAATCATGTGCCGCATTAAACTCTCAGTAGGCAATTGTTACATAACTGCAAATGGTTAACCAACCATAGAATTGCAATTAGAGTACCATTACAGCTGTCAGAGTAACCATTTCAGAGTATATTTTGTCCATCTGTACTTCCCATCTCAATATCCACCACATGTTTTACACCATTCACATTTACATTCTCTTGACTGTAAGGCTTTCCATTCCTATAAATCATGTACAAAATCAACTGTGCAGCTCCTAAACAGAGGCCAATTCCATTTGGAATCTATATTCACCACACCATACATTTTGTTTGGTTAGAACATATTATATACATAATAGAGGAACTTGAACAGTCATATGTTTATTTCTTTTCTTGGAACAAGGGAGAAAACCACAGGCCCACTTACCCCAACGAACACATCCTGCTCAAAAAATGCCCACATTCCCCAAACAACTCCATTGATGAAAATAAAGAATGAAAGGAAAAAGGGCATGAATTCCACACTTTTCTTGGTGATAACAGTTCTCTGCCAACAAAATGCTTTAGTAAATAAACCTAAATTCTTTGTTCATCAAACATAAAAATTATAAGGTCTTCAATGTTTTGATTAGATAAAACGAAAAAGGGCCCAGATCCCTTACAGGACAGTTTTATAAGTAAGATCAAACAGTACATAATTACTCTAATGCTTAAAAAGAAGCGAATATAAACTTACCATAACAGTTAAGGGAGAAGCATACAAACTCAAGGTTGTGCATACGCATAGAATTCCTATAACATCTATCCTCGTCTTTATATTAAGTGCCAAAAATGTGACCAAAAATACAGCAGCAAAGAAAGCTATGTCCACAAGAAGCACCAGCACAACAGTTTTCATCTGTAATATGGGCGATTTTAGTCAAGACTAAAGAGTATATCATGAAGTGGAGGATATATATTAATGAAGGCAGTAACTTACTCTTATATGTTTGGGAGCGTAGAGTATAAAGAGAGAGACGTAGAGGGCTTCTAATGCAGTTCCTGCTCCAGTAATGGTGCAGAGGAGGAGTTCATTGGGCTTCATTGCCCAATAGTAAGTCCACAGCGAAGTCATCAGCAATGTGCACACATATGGTAGTGACTTGAAGTCTTCGGTCGACTTCTTCTTCACTATTCGCCAGAAGGTCTTACTGTCAATGGCCATGTATGCATTTGTAATCATAAACAGTAGCATTATCAGTATATTGAAGTTATGACCTAAACATACATAAATATATATATAAACAAAGTGTGACCTAAACAAACAGATCTCTTGTACTACTGTACATGAAACATGCTTCGAAGTATTTGTGCTTACATTGGTGAAATGAAAACAAGAATCGATAACACATTTCCTGCACCACATCATCAGAACTTATAGTTAGTACATATTTTTAATATCTTATTTTTTATCTTGCAATGAATCATTGAATGTATACCAAAATATTATAAAACAAATATACAATTAAAAAAACACCTTCATTATCATATAAATAATAATAAAAATCTAATTTAAATTATACTTATTATATTAGGAAGTCAGTATTAGATGTTTTAGTGGATTTGATGAAAAAGCTTACAAATTCAAATCCAAAAACATCTTATACTATATCATGAATTGAAGAAATTTTATGTCTGCAAATATTAGACAATTGCTAACACAGAAAAAATCTACTTAAAATATTAAAGAATAATAAAGTTATTATATTATAATGTAATTGAATTTAATTACTTATAATTAAATAATACAGAATATATACAATCCCTTAAAAGATATAAGAAATATAAAATTTATAAATAACAATTTACTACATATAAATATAATATACAACTTTTTAGAAAGTATGAAAAGTATAAAATCAAAAGATAACAATCCAATATATATCATTTAAAACTAATATATTATCAATCCATAACTTCTATGAGTCTCATGTCATGAAATTAAAATAAAGTCAAGTTTTTCCTTTCTAATGAGGATCGTGAAACATTTGATAGTCATGGGGCAAACCCAACTAATATGATTCACAAAATGGTACCCATTCCTCCAAGCTTTGGTGGAAAGATTGAAAGTGAGGCCAAAACACCATCTTCCACAATTATAAGCCTTGGCATAGTTATTATTGTCTCTCTCCCCATCTAACCATGGTTTTGATGTTAAACCAAAGATGGCATTTGCAATCGTCAATTTTAGTTTGACAACATATATTTCATACCATATGGTAACTAATTGTTCAAAAACCAAAATTGGCCCACTTTACCTAGTGTATTATTTCCCAAGGCCTTCATGTGGACTCCAAGTTATCTCATTTGAACTTTTGGGTCCCTCATTATACTTTTTGTATAGAAATTCAAAGTCTTATAAGAATCTCTTCTCTTTTGATTGTGTATAGAGTCCTAAAGCTCCAAATCTGTATTCATAATTTTTTCAAACCCTTCAACCAAAGTTATTTTCCTAACACATAGTTCTTTTGAAAAATTGATCTCATATCCTGCATAAATTCAACCACATGAAGATTCTCTCCAACATATTAAAAGATATAATAAAACCCAACTGAAACATAAAACGAAAATACTATTTGAATAGAAAATTTTGGAAAGATTACCAATGACGCCCAGTATGAAACTCACACTCGCCATCTCACAAAACTTAAAAAAACTGCAACCTGAGACGTCCTCCAATGAAGTTGGAGAAATGAGAATTCTTATTTCAAAGAGAGGCAGTGCGCAGGCTAAATAGAGGAAGAAAGAGGATGAGACAGCATGGATGACAGCCACGTGAAAGGTGAGAATATCAAGTGAGAAGCATCACTACTGACGTATAGTCCATCCATGAAGGGGACCCTCTTTCCTCATGATTTTAACTCATATTCCCACTGTCCATAAAAAGCTTTCCACAACAGAAGCTTTCCATTTGAAGCACAATCCCCACATGATTGTCTAGTGATTGTTCTCGACTAATTTTATACCCCATGAAGGAGGAATATTTGCATTCTAGAACTAAAATCATTGATTACTTCACTAATATCATTGCAGGAGAAAGAATTATCTTCTGAGATATCTTGTATCATTTTCCACGCATGAAAGAAAACAATTGATAACACATTTGAGATGAGGTTTAACTTCTTTTAGGTTGACAATTTCCTAATTTGAGATGAGGTTTAACTTCCTTTAGGTTGACAATTTCTTTGAGATCTTAAGACACTTTGATTTCAAAATCATATTTATTTGATATTCAATTTTCAATCACAAAGTTAAATCATCCGTATCTTCTTCATTTAATGTCATGATTATTATATACATATTCATTGCACTTATCTCAAAGACACCTTGATTTCAAAGTCATATCTATTTGATATTCAATTTTCAATCACAAAGTTAGAACATCCGTATCTTTTTCATTTATTGTCATGATTATTAAATACATATCAATCATACTTATTTGATTCATTTGTTAACTATCAATGTTTAGTTTAGATTTATATATATTTATGTGTATATATTTTATTAGTATGGACATTAAATCTTAGGAGTTGTTACTTAATTGTACTCAATTTTGTTAGCAATTATTTTCTTTCATGAGTGGAAAATGGTATAAGATATATGAAAAAAAAAGAATAGTTCTTTTTCAAAGGCAATGCAAATTGTTTACATAATTTAAACATGATTTTTAAAAAGTTCGAGTTCAGAGGCAATACAAATTATTTACATAAATCAAGCATAATCTTTTACCTTGTTTGCATAATTTAATCACATTTTAAAGTGTAGATCATCATTAGTGCAATTAATTTATATCCGTACCCTAACACTTCACGAATTGACTAACTTGTCTTTGTATTATATTATATTGTTGGAAGGAAGAACTTAAATTCATGAAATGGCTCCATGAAAACACAAACATATATTTAACAACATAGGTGAAATATATCTTTATAGTTCTTTCTAGCATTAATAAAAAAGTTGGAACCAAACAATGTGCATGCATATTTGACATAAAATGATTAAGTTTAGAAGAAATTCTTTGATACTTTGTATTAGTTATCATTGTAACTTTAGAAGCTATTACTTAAGGACCTTTGTATCTACAATTTTACTATTACACTTTTTCCCTCCTTATTAAACAACATCCACATCATAAGGGGGGTTATGATTCTCTTCATGAGAGTCTAATAATTTAGAATTTGGAATTTTGTACAACTCTCCTATGATCAATGGTTAAGGGTATCATAATATTTTTAATTGTTTTTAAGATATCGTTATTTATGTTAGTCAATTAAAAAATTCAAAATTGACAATATAATTATATGTAAAATAGATTTTAAGTAAGGGAGTATAATAGATAATAGTGTATATCTTGTACTTTTGTTTTGTATTAGTGTTATAAATTCATAGCTTTAATAATCAATATGATTAATTTAATATATTAACTGAAATTTATTTTTCATATCTACATCAATTATATGTCACTCATAATCATTACTCATTAGCCACATGCTTTTTTATTCCTATTTTGTCATTTTTTTCATACTGGAATATAGAGGATGACATGACCTAATTTAGACTATATGTGTGACCTAGTTTGCTTGTTTGGAATTCTGCTTATCATACTCCTAGATTATTTTCTTAGAATATGGATGTTATCTCATTGTCTTGCATACAAAAAATCTCTACTTATGTCTAGGGCATGTGCAAAAGGATGGGGAACCATCTTTTTTGCCCCATCAAAGCCATAATATGGGAGCATTATAACATGCTCACATTATGGCTTGGAGTGACCAAGCTTTAGATTCAGTCACTCCAAAGCAATAACATGCGAACATTATAACACACTCACATTATTTCTTAGTAAAGATAATTTTTTAAAAAAATCCTTCAATTTCTACATTTTTCATAGCCCATGGCCTACAAACCCTCCCAAGCATGTCTGTGTTCTTGCAAAGTTGAATTTGCACCAAAAACTTTGCCAAATCTTCACCAAAATTTTGTCAAGATGGAAAGGAGGTCAAAGTAGTAAGTATTTTTAGTTTTTTAGTGTCAAATTTGTATTAAATAGGTAGATTGAATTAGTTTTTAATTAAAATTTGTTTAATTTTTAGGATTTGATAATTCACCCCCAAATCTTGAAAATCCTTATTCATCTCATCATGAAATACCTCCTGAAGAAAAACCACAACAAATAGTACCTACAATTCCTTGTCATCCTCCAAGATCAAAAGAAAACATATTAGGGAAAACTAAAAATAGAAAATAACTTGAGAAGTTAATTGCAAGGTTGAAAGATCCTATAGGAACAAACTCTCATAGGACCGCCCTTGGTCAATCATTGCAATCCATAGTGTCTCAAATAGAATCAATTAGTGGAAAAATAAATAGTTGGTTTGACAAGATGAAAAAAAAATAGTTTTATTCAAACAAATTATCATTTAAGGTGCTACCACAATAATGGGTTGCACTTTCTAGGACATCCTAATTTTTGTTGAAATCACATATTTCTAGAAAATATAATGATTTAAGCCTTGAAAGGTTCCATTTAAAGGATTTTAATTGAAGAGGGTTTGATCAAACCCCCTTGGATAGAACCCCACTAGTTTTAAACCATACCTATAATGGAGTCTCCTCTACACCTATCAAAATGTTGATAAAAAACCACTTTTGATTTACCTTTTGGGGGATCCAATGAATTCATTTAAAATTTATGTTTTGTAAGTATTTAGTCCTTATTATAAGCTTCCCAAAAAGTAAATTTTTTAATATATTTAATTTGATTATTATATTTATTTTTTATTTCTTGTGAATGTAGGTTTGTCACCGAAAACCAAGCTCTCTACTCTGCACATGTGGAAAAATAGTAGATTACCAAAAAAATTCTAAAAAATATCTATGCTCTTGGTATATATGTCCTTTATGCAACAAAAAATATAAAATTGAATTTTGATACATATAAAAAAGTTATGTGTTATACATTAAACTATGTCTAAATTGTAATTGGTTTGACTTCAAAACTTAATTAAAAGAAAAAATCAATAAAACACTATGAAACCAAATGAAGGAGCTAGATATCATAGTTACAAATCTAAATTGATTTTTTTTTTATCCTTCATAGAAAAAATGTTATGTGTTATATAATAAATATCACTCTTTAAAAATGATGTTTACTGTTAAAAACTAGTTATCAAAGGAGATGAAAAAAGAAATGCAATTTGATTTCAATTTTTTTTTAAAAATATATTTAGAATCTATATACAAAATTTCACAAATCACTAGTTTGCATCATCTTCAAATTCCTCATGGTTTAATAGTAGCTATAGTTGTGCAAAAGTGAAGATTTAGTTTAAAAAGTTCACTTCAATGTCAAGTTTGGCCAAAAAGTGTAACCCACTATTGTGGGATCACCCCATATAAACAAGTTAAAGAAAAAATTGAAATCTAACTTGTGTACACTCTTTCCTGACCCTCAAATGAATCAAACCTTACACAATTCATGCAAGAGGTTCCCTATCCATTGGTGCCACCATCAAGGGATACATAATTTTTTTAGGATAGGTGGTGGATGACCTTTTACCATCCTTCATGCAAGAACAATGAGGTACTGCAATATTTTTTAACAAAAATCTATTGTGATTTTATCCTTAATGAATTGCCAAATTATTTTGACATGTGGGAGTTTTAGGGTAGAGGTGGGGCTCCACACAAGACAAATATGGGGGCACAAGTTGACCCAAACCAAGCAATGAGACCACTCGCTAGACCAAACTATGAGCATGTGACTATCCCTTCCATTGTAAAGGTGGGTGTTAAGGTGGAGACCTTATAGTGGATTAGCTCGCTCACTTAGAGCCTTATATAGCATACTAGGCCTCTAGTATAGGGTGAGGCAAGTGAGTCTTCTAGACATCCAATTCCACCTCATTTATGTTGCTCTTATGGGTCATTATGTTTATGATCCTGAGGATAGTCAAGATGCATGTGCCAAGAATACATCTATAGTGGATCAAATGGTCATGAAAAAAACTATGTTGAGTGATACATTTGGATTTGATAGTCAAGTAAATGCCAAAAAAGTTTATTTAATTCAATTTATTAAGTTTTATTTTGAAATGTAAGTTCAAAGAAATTAGTAGAACATGATTATAATGAAATTTCAAGGTCACATGTTCACCCTACTTCCTATGGTCCTCCACCTCCCTATTACATAATGATGTCAAGTGAAAAGGTATGTAACTAGCAAATAATAATAAATATTACATGTGAATAGTTGAACCTTATATGAATGGTATTCTTATAACTCACTTTTAATGTTGAATAGGTTAATGTAACTAGTCCTTCAACGTCAACACCTAGTAGTGGAGGTGCTTATCAAACTTTCACTTAGGTAATACAGAGAAATTTTAATAATGTAGTTTCAGTTTTAGATGATGCAAATAGCTACTCCTAATATTCATATGATAGTAGAGCATGGTGTTGCTACATTAGTAGCAAGTTCAATGCCTTTGAGAGAGGTATGAGGCATATTAGTAAATTTCACATTATATTTTTTGTTTCATCTTTCTATTATTGAAAAATAAAATGATACTCATTTGTAGTTTATTTTTTATTTGGATGGTTGCCATAGGGCTTTACAACTCCAGATCATGAGCGTGCCCTTGTTGTGGATTAACATAGGGATTATTTGTATGTGATAAGTTACTATTTTGTTATATGTCATTCTATAATTTAATTTTTATATATTAATGCCTATACCTTTTATTGTATTAGGTGGAGGTCTAGGAAACTTTAAATAGGAGGTTGAGTGAATGAGTTCGAAGGAGACCACCATTGTATGCATTTCCATCCTCCTGACAGTCAAAGATAGCTCACAATCTATTTCCTTTGCCTAGAGATAAATGACTATGTATTAGGGTCCTTTTTTGTATGCCTATATGAAATTTTTGAATATATATTTTGTATTAAATATATGTGACATTGTATGTCCATATGGCTTTGTTGTAAGCCTATATGGCTTTCTTATATATATGTTATACTTTTATTGACATATAATGATGTTTGCCTATATAGCTTTTTGGTTAATACAAATCTTTTTTATCAATGGTATCCATATATGCATTATAAATGATTATTTGAATAAATGA
Organism: Sequoia sempervirens; assembly: GCA_007258455.2. Taxonomy (NCBI): domain Eukaryota; kingdom Viridiplantae; phylum Streptophyta; class Pinopsida; order Cupressales; family Cupressaceae; genus Sequoia; species Sequoia sempervirens. Next base: position 28,972 of record VDFB02272713.1, read on the forward strand.
AAAATCACTATAGCAGAACAGGCAAATAGGATCGGATTTCAATGTATTTCAATCCACGAATTGGGTGAGTTGGCCAGCGCTAAACTCGGTGCAAACAGGCATGGTCATCTCAGTGTTGACTTTTATGTCGACTTTTGCACCAGGCATAACGTTGAAGTTAGCACCGTAGTTAGCACCAGAAAATCACAACACCCCCGTTAGCACCTAATATAGCATTGGGAAATATTGCTGAAAATAACATTTCTGTTAACGACTAAAATAGTGTCGGGAAATAGCGTCGGAAATAGTGCCCAATTAGGCTTCCGGTTTTGCTTCCAGTTTTGCTTCTAGTTTTGCCTCTAGTTTTGATTCCAGTTTTGCTTCTAGTTTTTCTTCCAGTTTTGCTTCCCGTTTTGCTTCTAGTTTTGCTTCCAATTTTTCTTTCACGTTTGCTTCCGGTTTTGCTTCCGATTTTGCTTCCAAGATTGCTTCTAGTTTGGCTTCCATTGTTGCTTCCATTTGCTTCTAAAAATGCTTCTTGTTTCAAATGCTTCATTTTATTAATCTAATATGTTTTATTTCAATTTAATTAGTTAAATATATCGTGCCTCTTAAATAACTCATATGATTATAGACTAAGTAATTTAATTATTTAACTCATATGATTAAATAACAAGACAATTTTTTTTTGGGTCAGTAAGACAATTTTTATATTGCTTGTAAAGATAAAAAATCTATCACTGTCATTACCCACCCACAACAAACGACAAAAACCAGACAAAAACCAGAGGCACCTTAACATGCAATAAACCCCGTAAACCCCATAACCCCTGTAACCAATAGAGTTACACGCTTTAATACAACAAAAGTAGAGGGAGAATTCAAAATCAGACTTTACAAACACGACTAGTCTTAACGAGCTCCACTCGGATGCTTGGCTTCTCCTTCAAAGGCTTCTTCTTTTGGCGCTTCCACGATTTCATCTTCTGGCACTTCCTTTCCGCTTCCAATCCCTACATCTCCACCTTTGCTTGTTCGATGAATAGTTTGAGCACTTTCCATCCCAAATGTGCTTCCTCACGACAACGAGCTTTGTATTTTCCTTTGGGCCAACGAATAAAGGGTTTGAGCCCTAGTCTCCCATAGAGCTCCTGAATTTCATCATTTACCAGTCTGTCAAAATAATCTAAACCTACACCCGGAACCACCCATTCAAGAATGAACTCCATGCCTACCAGAAAATCTTCATGCACAATTTTCTACATCACCATCCTCACCATTTCCACTAGTTCACCTAAATCCAAGCCCCATGTCACAATTAAGGAGTAAATTTCCATGTTGGTTCAGTATTTGTGTTTCAGAGCGCTGAAATCCCTACCACAAATCATTTTTGTACACTACACTAGCCGCTCGTCGTCAACAAGGAAAAGGCTGTCCAGTCATTTTTCAGATGCCTCTCCATAAACGGGCCAAAAGATCTTCATGACCGAAAGCTGAAATTGGCTTCCATTTCTCCTGACAACTAGCACTGCCACCACTAAAGTTTGTTGTAGAGTTTTTCTCGACCCTTTCTAAATGCAATTAACACATCTTAATCGAGGGCTTGCATTTAACACCATCTTGGATTGCCCACACTTTCTATTAATGAAGTACTACTTCACCACCGCTTGCCACCCCTGCCTTCGCTTGTCATTTAAGGCGTTGTCCTCTCTTGTGTTTTCACCTAAGTCCGCTAACTTAACATCTCTAAAATCCTCCAACCTAAATTCCCCTGTTTCACCAAAATTTAAAGCCCATTTAGATAAGACACCCGCTTCCACATTACCACCTCTTTTAATTATGTGGCTCACCGCAAAACTTTCAATTATGTTCTGGAGGTGCCAAGCATTAATTTTACCTTTCATCACCACCTGAACTATTATTGTAACATGATCATCATCTATAATTAAAACAAGTGAGTCAAATATATATAATTTAATGGAATTTGACAACATCCATCTTGAGTAGTAAATTAAAATCATCATACGTAATAAATATCCATCCAAAAATCATCATCTGCTTTTAATATATATAAATTGACAAGTCAATACTGATAAGATCATCATCATATATAACTAAAACAAGTGAAATTCAAATATGCTAGTACATCAAAAACATGTCAAAATGATACATTTCCAATAGTCAACATAAGTGAAAATGATACATGTACAAATGATATAAATAAAATTGATGAATTATGTAACTCAAACTGATACAAGTCAAGATGATGTATGTCTAAATGATATAGTGAAAAATTGAAAATGATACATGTCAATATGATAAAACTCAATAAGTATTGTAGGCCGTGAAAATGATACATATGATAGTAACCATGAAAAGAGTCATCATAACGATATATCATCAATGATCCATGATGCAGTCTATATGATCATGAATGTCACTAGTTACTATCAACAACTGTCTCATCATCATCATCACCATCACCATCGTGATCATCATCATCATCATCATTGTCGTCGTCATCATCATTGTCATCGGCCTCAGTGTCTTCCGCATTTGCATCATCATCCTCTGCCATGTGATCTGTATTGGCAAAACCAATATTTTGTGGATCTATATCATGTTGAGGATCATCTTGATCTTCTAGAAGACCCGTGTTATGCAAAAAAAAAAATTTAGAATGAAAAGTTATTATTTATTTCATGCAATAATTTATTTTTCTATTATATATCTAATATTACAACATATGAGATGAAACCATAATCATATTACATCATATCAAAGTGCACATACCATAATAAAATTTCAAATTCCCTAGCTAATACTTGAGATTGAGATTGTTAACCTTGAGAGAGTATGACTTGGAAAAAAGGCATCTGATATGGCTATTATTTTCAAATACTTCAAGCGGGATGTACTCCGCATTGATGCCATTCCTCAATCTTCACTTGATGGCATCAAGGAATGGCTGAACTCCATGGATATAAAGTATTATGAAAGCATAATGAACTTGAACTAACAACCAATTTTGAAGAGTATTACTAATGATCCAAATAATTTTTTTGAAGATGGTGGTTGTGAATTTTTGAATATGGAAGCTAGTGATTCTAATTCTGATAATTCAGAAGAGTTAGATCAAGGATATTAACCCTCTATGCAGAAGAGGAATCATAATCAGATTTCATGTAGCCACCATCAAGAGTGTTACAAGCCAACAAAATGGATGGAATTCTTATATAAGGATAATTTTCAATGTTGCAGGTACTGGCTTTAATGCCAACTACAATGGCAACATTGAAATTCCCTAGCAGTATTTATGTTAAGGAAATTTCCTTTAGATGCAATGATTCAAAGCACATCAACCATGTGGTACAGATGATTAAATCCTAGAGACGATCTATAGCAATGAAAGAGTCTAAAAAGGTAGAGAGAGCTACACTAGTGACTCAGGTGAAACTTTAACTTTCAAAAACAAAGCCAATTAGGCTGGCAGACATGTGGATCAAGCCAACATTTGGTGGAAGAGGAAGAAAGATGACTTGAACTTTGGAGGCTCACCATACTAGATTTTGGTATTCAACCATGAGAGTAGAAGAAAGAGATGATATCATGTATCAAAACATTAAGCATGCATTCTTCCAACCAGCAGAGCAGGAGATGATTACTTTGCTTCATTTTCATTTGCATAACCATATCATGGCGTGGGAACCAAGAAGACAAAGGATGTCCAGTTTTATGTGGAGGTAATGGATGTGGTTCAAACTTTAGGAGGGGAAAGGTCAATGTATGATCTTGATGAAATTGAGGAAGAACAACAAGAGAGGGATAGGAAAAACTAAAATCAATACAGAGTTTCAAGGATTTGTCAAAGCGAGTAAGAGAGCTATGGGAGTAGCCTCATCTAAAATATTTTGAACTAGAGTTTGATATACCATTTAGAGAGATTGGTTTTCATGGAGTTCCTTTCAAAGCCTCTTCTTTTATTGTTCCTACGGTAAACTGTTTGGTAGAGTTGGTGGAATTACTTTTCTTAGAAATCACTATTAGTGAGATTGAGATTGTTAACCTTGAGAGAGTATGACTTGGAAAAAAGGCATTTGATATGGCTATTATTTTCAAAGACTTCAAGTGGGATGTACTCTGCATTGATGCCATTCCTCAATCTTCACTTGATGGCATCAAGGAATGGTTGAACTCCATGGATATAAAGTATTATGAAAGTAAGATGAACTTGAACTAGTGGTCAATTTTGAAGAGTATTACTGATGATCCAGATAATTTTTTTGAAGATGGTGGTTGGGAATTTTTGAATATGGAAGCTAGTAATTTTGATTCGGATAATTTAGAAGAGTTAGATCAAGGATATGAACCCTATGATATAGAAGAGGAATTAGAATCAGATTTCATGTAGCCACCATCAAGAGTGTTACAAGCTAACAAGATGGAGGGAATTCTTACATAAGGATAATTTTTAATGTTGCAGGTATTGTCTTTAATGCAAACTACAATGGCAACATTGAATTTCCCTAGCAATATTTATGTTAAGGAAATTTCCTTTAGATGCAAGGATTCAAAGCACATCAATCATGTGGTACAGATGATTAAATCCCAAAGATGATATGTAGCAATGAAAGAGTCTAAAAAGGTAGAGAGAGCTACATTGGTGACTCAGGAGAAACTTCAACTTAAAAAAAAAAATCCAATTAGGCTGGCAGACGTGTGGATCAGGCCAACATTTGGTGGAAGAGGAAGAAAGATGATTGGAACTATGGGGGCCCACCATACTGAATCTCGATATTCAACCATGAGAGAAGATGGGAGAGCTAATATCATGTATTAAAACATTAAGCATGCATTCTTCCAACCAACAGAGAAGGAGATGATTACTTTGCTTCATTTTCATTTGCATAACTATATCATGGCGTGGGAACCAAGAAGACCAAGGATGTCCAGTTTTATGTGGAGGTAATGGATGTGGTCCAAAATTTAGGAGGGGAAAGAAGGTCAATGTATGATCCTGATGAAATTGAGGAATAACAACAAGAGAGGGACAAGAAAAATAAAATCAATACAGAGTTTCAAGGATTTTTCAAAGCGCAGTAAGAGAGCTATGGGAGCAACCTCATCTAAAAGATTTTGAACTAGAGTTTGATATACCATTTAGAGAGCTTGGTTTTCATGGAGTTCCTTTCAAAGCCTCTGCTTTTATTGTTCCTACGGTAAATTGTTTGGTAGAGTTGGTGGAATTACCTTTCTTAGTAATCACTATTAGTGAGATTGAGATTGTTAACCTTGAGAGAGTATGACTTGGGCAAAAAGCATTTGATATGGTTGTTATTTTCAAAGACTTCAAGTAGGATGTACTTCGCATTGACGCCATTCCTCAATCTTCACTTGATGGCATCAAGGGATGGTTGAACTCCATGGATATAAAGTATTATGAAAGAAAAATGAACTTGAATTGACAACCAATTTTGAAGAGTATTATTGATGATCCAAATAAATTTATTGAAGATGTTGGTTGGGAATTTTTGAATATGGAAGCTAGTGATTCTGATTTTGATAGTTCAAAAGAGTCAGATCAAGGATATGAACCTTCTGATGTAGAAGAGGAATTAGAATCAAATGAGGAAGGTTCAAAAGATGAATCTCTTGTGGAGTCAGAGGAGGACAAAGAAGAAGAAGAAGATTCTAAAGAGGAGGAAGGTAAAACATGGGATGAATTAGAAGCCGAAGCCAAAAATGCATATAAGTAAAAAGGAGATGAGTCTCACAGTGAAGAGGAAAGGTGGAAACGAAAGGTAAAAGCTACAGGGAAGTCTTGGGCACCTTATATTAGAGATTCAATTGGAATGCCTACCAAGAGGCATAAAGTTAGGTGAATTGAGTTCATTTACATCCTTCTACTATTTATTCATGCACATAAATGGTCATCTTGTAATCATAAGATTTGAGCTCTATTTACTCATCCTATGAATCAATAAACAACTCAACACAAGAGATGAAAATTGACATATTAACACAACAATATCCAACTAAGTTATTGAAACTCAACTATTGATACATTGTTCTCCATCCAGATTACAAAATCGTTCCACTTTTTGTTTTGTAACATATTCTTTTCAAATTGCTTTGGATGGCGGCCATATTTCTCCTCCTGTCAAAACATGGCATATGGACTAGTTAAACTAATTAATATGCAATCATTCACTTTTTCCAATGAAATAAAAAAAGATATCATTTAACATATTATATATACTTACAAATGTACAGATCAAGGCCTGTAAACCTTTCTAGCCACTATGATGTGTGACACGAAGTTTCTTAAGCCTAGCCTTGGAGGCCTTGTCCTAAAACATATACTAATTCAATTTAACTATGCACAAATAAAATTTAAATATCGTTTAATAAATTTGATATAATATTATGAGAAAATTCAAATACCTGCGTACTCTCCTCACTGGACTTCCTCCATGCATTAGACTTCTCATATGCTTTTACAAGCTCTCTCCATACTTTCACACTTACATCAATTGGCCTTTTTTTCTGCCTTAGCTCAAGAGGGATTTTTTTATCTTCTTTCTTTGGTTGCATTGAAATCTCTTGCAGTTTTGAGACATTCGTAGGTTAATCTTCTTTACAAACCAACCTGTGCCAAAATTAGTCTCCATGTCATGGATAACTACTTTTTTTAGGTGCATGGGTATCTTTGAGAATGGAAAATGTAGATGGTCTTTGAATTGTTGAAGGCATGATTCCTTCAACCTATTCACAAACATTTTCCCAGCATCTGTCATTCGGACTTCCCCTGAAACCACCTTGTATTCTATCTTTGTATTGTAGCTACCAATGGAAGATTGAAAATATGGCGTGGTGGAACTCTATGTCCCATGAGTGGAATTCTCTGCTCCCTATTCCACATTCTTAGAGTTTGTTGTCACTGATTTCCTCCTAGATATTTTGCTCGATCCAGGATTGGTTGGGGAATCAATTGATTCCCTTTGACACAATTGATTTGTTTGCAATGTTTGAGGGGTGCTAATAGATTGTTTTTCTATGTATCTAGCAAGTGTTGTCTAGTCCACATTAACCAATTTGTTCACTGCCTCTACCCCCAATATGGAAGCCAATTCCTCTTTATCTTTGTCAGTCTCATGTCCCTATATATATATTTAAATTATATTTCTTCTTTTAAATTTAGAAATAAAAAAGTAAAAAGTAAAATTCAAAGAAACAATGGAAACATTTACAAATCTATAAATTGACAATGAATTACCTCATTATGGCCAGAGTTTGTTGTCAATGCTCTCTTCCCTCCATTGCTTGACATTTTGAGGCAACCTAGGGAAAATTATTTTCATCCAGTATGTGGAGGAAAATGAAGAACACACTGTTAGGTATGAAATTTTTCATCCAGTTTGTGGTATGAAAGTTTTGCTTTGCAGGAAAATATGTTCACTGGGTTTGCTTAGTGTTGATAACCTAGGGAAAATATGTTTGCTCGGTTTACTTAGTGTTGATAACCTTATCATGAAAAAACTTTCATAATGCAATCTTGCACGAATTTTTCATGGCATTGGTGACTATGGCGCGGCTGGGCAAGACCAAGTTGTTTCTGCATTTATTTTCAACAGTTGCTCAACAGTGACCAACCCAATTCCCACATTTTCCAAGAAGTTCACTATTTCCTTGATACCCAGGTTAGGGAAAGAATACAGAGGCATCCTTGCTTCGTGCTATAATATTTTGAGCCAAAGCTCAAATGGGTAGGGTAAATTTTTTTGTTGGTTTCTCAAAGGTTTTACAATTTATAATGATGGGACAATTTAGAGGTTGCTTGGACTAGTTAGGCCATGAACCAGTAAACAATCACAAATTCAAATGCAATACAAAGAGCAATAAACAATCATGAATTCAAGCAAAAAAAAAAATTGTAACCTTACCTATGGTGTCACAAACTAAATTGAATTTCTTATAAAAATTCAACTTAAAGGCTGAAAATATGCATGAGTTATTTGAGGAGGAGAGGATCAACAAGACAACTAGTTTTTTGGTCAAAATTCATAAAAGAAGGTCCAACATGGAAAAGAGTTTGGAGATTCCTTAGATTTTTGGTTCTTGGTCCCTTAGGCTGCTTGGTCTTGTGATCAACAACTACTTAGAGTGTACAAGGTGTTTCAATTTTGGGGATACAACTACATGATACAACCCTCTAATATTCATGAAACAAATCTAGGCCTCTTTATTGTCCAAAATGTACATTTGGAATTAAAAAAAAGAAACAATTTAGAACAAACCACTAGGAGATTAATGCCATATTATGGTCCATCATATTACAGTGGTGAATGGAGAAGGCTAGCAGAATATAAGCCTAGCATGCCAGCATATGGTCTAAATTCGAATATCTATACACATCGTCCCCTATTGGAAAGTGGAAAAGAAATGAATAGAGGTCATCTTATGTATATAGATGGACATGCATACACGCACAAAAATATTGTAGGATTTATAAATAGTAGTAAGGGAAGGGACCCTAATGTAAGACCAAATTGTGAATTTGTTGACGTTATAAATGATAAAGATGGAGATATGGAAAGAGAGGTTGATATATTGATAATGGTTGAGGCTATTATGGACCTTACCATTGGGGATGAGTTATTGATTGATTACCCCTTCTTAAAACACACTCCTGTGCGAAAGAAGAGGGAGGAACAAGGTCTCCCTAAGGATGTTCTTAAGAGCATAAAACCAAAGAATAATAAATGAGTGTGGACTGATGTTTTATAAACTATGTTGTCAAAATTGTGTTTTATAGCAATTATTGTATAAAAAAGGTAATCTGTAAAATAACGTTCCATTATTCATTTTATGTATATATGTTCATACAATTTATATAATGTCTAATATATGTATGTTGTTCATGTGCAGGTATTTTTCTATGAAGATATTTTGGACCCAAAATGGATATTTGTCATACATTATGATCTAAGATTAAGGCATGCATTTGATGATGCATTAGTGGATACTGAGCAAAACAATGATGACCAAAAAAATGAGAGAGATGGGTTAGAGAACATCGAAGAAATTGACATCCATGATGATGTTGAAGATGGTTATGTTCAGGAACAAGAAGACAACAATCCAAAGTTAGATGATGTTATGGAAGACAACAATATGGATGGTATAGAAAATGATCATCCAAATACATTTGGTAACAATATAGATGGTCTATAGTCAAATTTCAATGATGATGAAGATGATGCAGGTCAAGATGAGGATGATGATAATATTAAATACTTGAAAGAACATATGAACATTGACAATGATACACTGGATGACATTGTAGTAGACAATAATGTTAATGACCAAGACTTCTAAATTTTTAGAATTATTTGCAATCCATGTTTTAAAAAGGATGATTCTTATGGCCTAAACTTTGAAATGATTTAGTAATATTATGTTGTACTTGGACAATTGAAAACCTATTTTATTCTCCTAGCAAGCTTTTTATTTTCCATTATAATTCTAGACCAAACAACATTTGTGGGGATGGAATTTTACACCAATCTTAATTTGTATGAAGTTCACGAACTTGTTGTCAAGCAGTAAATTCCTTTCGTAGATAGGAAATGTAAAGGATTCATTTAAGAAAAGATAAGTAGTCTCTTTCTAAGGGTAATCTACATGCAAAAATTAAAAAGCACATAAAAAACAATTGTATAGTAGAAAATTAGATTCAATCAATTATGTCTTATTTCACTTACACACTTATCTGAAAGACATAGGGTATTCACCATACATTTCCCTTGACAATGCAAACATGTGCTTTCATTTATTTTTACTGTATATCTCAGAAGTGAAATTGTTGTTAAATAATGATGCATTGAGAAAATAATATATACAAAAAAATGCATAGAAAATGTTTGAAATTTAACATGCAACCTACTATGTTGTGTTTGAGGGAATCAAGATTAACTAGAACAAGAAATAAAAATAAAATTTTGATGATTGTACTTAAAAGTGAATAGGATATATGAAAAGTGTGGACAATGATGGTGTTGAAATTGAAAACCTTGATTCTCATGATTTTACTATTTTATATCATTTGAGATAAAGAGCACATACAATTTTATATACATAGAAAATGAAGATTTGAAACTAGTTAACTAAAAATGTAAACACTATAATATTTTTCCTTAAACAATAATTCACATGTACTCACTTACAAAAAAGGGTGAAGCATTTTTTATTCAAACTCTATTTTATTTAATAGACATAACAGTAAAAGAATATTTATAAGTACAAGAATATATACACTGTTTCATAGAAAATAAGGAATGTTTCATAGAATATACAAGTACAAGATTATATCATCATCATCATATCCTTAATTAATACCTATTGCAATATCCTTAAATTGTTCAATCTTTGGTATGAATTGTTGGCAGAAAAAATTAGGATTACTTGGATGCTTCTTCCATTCATTTTGTATCAACATGTGTTCATGAAGACACAAAAGTTATTAAAATATTAATGCACGTAACTCAAAATTATTTAAATAAGAAAATTTGTTAACTTTATTATTTTAAAATAGTTTCCATTTTTATGTTGAACATGTAACAAGGAAAAATAAGCTCAAATTTTCAAAAAAATTAGCTGCTCTACCAACATCCACAATAAATGCTTTACTATATCAGCATATTCATTCACATAAGCACAATATTGAGGCTCAATAACTAATATTCATTCAAATATAAGAAGAAATAAGTATGAAAACATAAGAAAAATACAGAATGATAACACAGTAATGGAGAATCTATGATAATAAGATGTTCTCCATTATATTGCTTCAATTGATATATATTAATAATAGAAGTATTCAAAATGGAAATGATATATGATGATGATAATTTAAAACTAGGCCTTGGTTTCCTATTTATATACGAAGCAATAAGCTATAGGCCTTTTACAAAAAGAAACAACCTTTCATAACTACTTCTTTTACTAACAACTATTTAATTAGCATAATTAAGGAAATAACAAGAATTAAGACATTTTGACATATGGTTCTAGTATTCAACATAGAAGACCCATGATCATTGATATGGAAAAGTCTTCCTCTCCATGATGAATGTCCAAATTCTCTTGCCTTAGTGTCATATTCTTCTGAAACCGAATACTTTTCCTCCCACTGATACACTGTAAAATCTGATGGCCACTTATATTCTTAGATCTTTTGCATGTTTGAAAGATGAGTTTTCCCTCGAATATCTAGTAATTCCTTTGTATAATTGACAAAATTTAGGTGTCCCACATCAAGAACAATCAACCCATCCATGATCTGATTTAGTCTGGGAAGACTAGTATCATCATCCTCTTGTATATGAGTTATGCACTTATGAAAAAATTGACTGAATTCTTTCTTCCACTTATCTAAGTCCTCCAATTGATCACCATCTCTCATGATTTCAAGTATATACCACTATTTTCAAGTGTGGAATAAATCCATTCATGTTACAATCTTTTTATCAAACCCTTGTACATACTGAAATTCATCAATAATCATCTTCATAGTTTGTTCAGTTGGCTTTAATGTTGTGGGTGCATTAGGACTTCTTTGTAGAACTTTGCATAACTTAGCCAAAGTGTGGTGAA
>VDFB02272714.1:0-41778 GCA_007258455.2 Sequoia sempervirens
TATATTGTATTTTTTCATTCTTTTATTTTATTAGTTGTAAGAATAATAATTAATATGTAAGTGGTTCATTTCAATGTAAACATTGTGTAGCATTTCATTTTGCTATGCATATCAATCAAAGAAATATAAACATAAACCGACCATCTATAGGTTTCAAAAAAAGGTTCTCAAACTAGGGCAAGTGACTTACTTCAAGATTCTACACAAATTGTGTCTTTATGTCAACGATGGCGATGAGAAAAATGTGTAGAATTAGAAACAATATTACAAGCATTTCATGTATCCAAAATGAACAACAAATTCACAATGAATCATGTATAACAAAATGATAATTATATTTATTTTTATATAAATTGAAAAGATTTACAATTATTCTACACTTGTGAGGTTGTGTAGCATTTCATTTGAAAATGTAATCAGAAGCTTAATGTATCTTATAATCTCTCTTTCTAAAAAGTCAGTTAAATTGTTAAGTTTCTTACAAAATAATTTATTAATATTAATTTTAATACTTTATGTAATAATATGCAATAATAAATATAAGATATATATTCCCTAAAACATAGAACAATTAACATAATTAATAGTATTGTGTTTAATACTATTTATATCATATCAATTTTTGCAAAGGATTGAATTAGGCGAATGGGATTGAAAAGCATATTATCAAAAAAAAAAACATAGTAACAATGTAAATAAGTTTATAATAGAAAATAGTAGAACACGATTGGCCACATTTTTTCCTCTCATCCTTTTAAACAAAAAATGAAAAACTCCCGGTGAAAAAACACAAACCAATAAAAAGAATAGAAAATCAATACAAGAAATTTTAAACATTAGGGGAGAGGGGTCAATAGTTGTGCAAGGTCCAATAGTCGTGCACTCAATTGTGATTATTCATATCAATACTAAAATAAATTTATATTATATCTTGTATATATTCATTTCACATATTAATCAAAAAAATACCAAATATGTGACATTATGGGACCAATAGTTGTTCAAGTAAAAAAACATAAATACATTCATGAACAAGTGAAATAAATATTTTTTTGTCTCAAATAAAATATCTAAACTATCCACTATAATTGTGTCATTTATAAAATTAAATGCTCATTTGATAAAATAAGACACTCATCTAAACAAGTATTGTTATCATAGTGAACAAATATTGTTCTTATGTATACAACTATTGGGGTAGCAATGTACAAACATTGGGGTATTTAATATTAATAGTTTGTCCTATCACAAATTTAAAAGGTGAACACAATAAATACTATGTATTTTTTTAATAAATGTGAAAGATTTTCAAAAAAATTTAGTGTTCAACTATTGGTCCATTTGTGTTGAATATAAAATGTAGAGATAACAAAGATTTATAGTTACCAATAGGTATTTGGTCCATTTAGGTTGCATACAAGTTTTATTTTAAATAAAAATATGATATTCTACAAATAACAAATGATATTTTTTTGTTCGACTACTAGGGGTACCATGATTAAGATTTGGTCGAATCTTTAAAAAGTCAAAATTTGGACACTTTTCAGTAGATGTGCTGATGCGGCAAGTTGCGTGACGAGTCACACCTCCAAACCTTAGTTATAGATAGATAAAAGGCTAGTCCACATTTAAAAGAAAAATGAAGGTCCTACAATATTCCAATCAATCGCTACATACTGACGAAGTTAGCCCGCATGACTACTGGCCCCTTTCCCTAGTCTCCCACCTTATAAGTAGGGACTAGCAAATTTGTTTCTGTTTGGTACTCTTGCAACACAGTTGATATCCGTCTCATGTAATTCCTAGACAGTGCATGAATATGGGACACATTACATTTCTCGCAGACGTCCTGTCACTGAAGCAGAATTGAACAAGGCCCTCAAGGTTGCTAATTCATTCACATCAGATAAGCCCTTTTGTTTAATACATTTGAAGCAATCTGATATATACAAAGGATTCTGGCTCGTAAGATATATCTCCCCTTGTTTGTTGTATGTTGAGGCCGTTTATATCATCTATGGTGATTTTAGTAACTTTTCCTGTATTACATTATTTAGTTTCTTCTGTATCAGGAGGGTTTGAGGGAGGTTTAACATGTGACTGTAATTTGGTTTGTGGGATGGCTTGAGTTTCTGTATTTTTTTAATAATAGGGTTTAGCAAGTCACTGTAATGTCGTTTGTGATGGTTTGGGTGTGTAGGGTATGCCCAAAAAATGTATTGATCCTCTCCAATTATCGAAAGAAAGAAAAACAGAGATGACTCTTGTGGATGCTAACAGGAAGGAATGGCCTGTGCAATTCCTATGGAATGGTTGTATGGCTGGCCTAGGTAAAGGATTGCCGCCTGATGTCTATGCTGGTTGGGCTCCTGGGCACCCTCTTTATTGATTGATTTGTAGGCAACCTGTGTAACCTCATTTCAGGATTTTTAATCCTTGTTTAGTAGCTTTAGAGATTGCATTCTAATGATTCTGTAACACCCAAATCTCTTGTGTTTTTTGTTTTGTTGTTATCATGTAATATGTGTGCTTTCAGCAATTATAGAAACACCATTTTTCAAAAAGAGGCTTATACACTGAAGCAACAGCTGTAGGGAGATTGGTTTTGGTTCTTCTAATTTAAAACAAAATTTTGTTGTGATAGGGTTTCTTCAATTTTTCCTACAAACTTTTCCCATTTTACCTCATCGACATTGTTGAAGACGACACAATTTGAGCAGAATCTTGAGATAAGTCACTTGCTATGGTCTCAATGAGTCTTATTTTTCAAATATATATGTCGCCTTGATCGATTATTTGTTCTGTTTTATTTCATTCTAAAACAATTATCTTGTTATCTATTAAATGCAGCCATGGTTCTCTGGAAAGTTTAAAAGGCTGCAAAAATCTTGTCTATTACTCCTTTAAAATGTTTAACAGGGCTGTGCAAGACTGATATGGTGGCGGTAGTATATGGGAAGTCTTAATAACACCATTGCCAGGAAAAAACAGTAATATTTCTGCCCTTTTTCTCCCTAACTATATATTCTTTTCTTTTTATTAAAGCCACAGTGGCCAGAATATTGTTTCTAATGTCTTCTGTTCTTCTCTCCTACAGGTTGACTGTATGGTCCCATGGGGGGCTTGGGCTTCTATTTTCATGGAGAAGGAGGTCCCATGGGAAAAAAAAAATTGTGCTACGGAATTAATTGGAATCTTTTCCAGAAAAATAGGAGCCCCTACCTTTTAGAAATGAATCTTTCAGCTGGTGAAATTGTGGTGGGGCTAGAAATTGCCCCTACAGCTTAGGAGTTTTTTATGCCACTTGTCTCTCATCTAAAATTTTAAATTCTTATTAGAAAATAAAAATGAGATAATTTTGATTTATTTATTATTTTTTATCAAAACACTAGAGTTCATTCCTTAAATTTTGGAGCTTAAAATTTTAAGCAGAATTGTAAGATTAAATTCATGGGACCAAAAACTTTAAAATATTCCTAAAAAAGCTAAGCAGCATACGCTGAGATTTTTAAGGAAGCCCCCCTCCATGGGACCCTACCCTGAGATTCATCATCGGGAATTCCAGATGACGGTGGCTAAGGAGAGGGAAACATGGTGATCTTATATTTTTCTATGGGCGTAACCCTTGCACCCTTCTGGTGCAAGTGCTAGTTAATATAAGGAAAGGATAAGAATGAAAGTTAAATCTTCTTCAAAGCTTTTGCTAAATCTTAGGCGCAAAAAGAGAAAAAGAGAAAAAGGAAGTTTCATTTTGTTTTGTTTAACTGCTTGCTGGCTCCCACGTAGAAGACTGGGTCTTAGGGTTTCAAGGTTCGTGGCATTAGAAGTTAGAGTTTTATGTTCTGTATTGAAAGCTTCCATCAAGGCAGGCAGTTGGTTATTACAATTAAGGACTCACATTGCAGTTTGGAATTTATTTCACCACGTAGCAGGGACCAAGCTCAAGATAGGGCACGTTGTTGATAGTTATTGAAAGAGTCCACTTCAAATCAGCAGGTATGCATTCTATACTTCATCAAGGCTCCATTGCCATTTCAAAACCTTGTAGAGGCTGTTCAAGGGTCATTAAAACACTGTCATTAAACCCTTTTATCCTTGTGAGAAGCTGCATTAAAACTTTGTCATTGAATGAATCATTTTCATTCAATGACAAAGGTATTTCCCATGTTAATCCCATAATTCTGAGTCAATAACAGCCCTTTGATATGCCTGATCCAAGTGAGTTTAACCAAATGCTTTTGTTCTTCACAAAAGCATTCACATCATACAATGGCTGGCTGTTGTGGATTTTGCATAAAATGTCCATTAGGCCAATCAGTACTTAATGAGACTGTAATGACACCATGTTGTTATTTAAGGTCCTGATATTCCTGTATAATGTGGGTATTAAGTGATTTTGGAGAAAGGTTTGATTCTCGATCAAGGAAAACTACTTTACTATGAGCTTTGGGTGGAAAATTGAATAAGGACAGTCAAGAGTGAACAGTCACTCTAATGTGGTGAAAAGGGGCCAAAACAGTCACAAGACTGTTATAGACAGTGAAATGGAGGCAAAACCACAAGATACAGTTAAGAAGCTAATGAATAAGCTTACCTAAGTGTTTTTCTAAGGTCAGAGCAGGTCTGGTACTTGATTTTGCTTTTCATTTCCATTATCTTGAGTTATTCCTACTCACCATTATAGGAAGTATTCAAGTGAGAAGCACATTGCAACTATTGGAAAGACATTTTCATTACAACTTGCATAAGGAAAAGTATGGTGTGACAGTGAGTGGATGCAATGGACAGGGGTCTAAGCAGTGGAAATACAGTCAACACCATGAATATGCAAGAGGACAACCTATAAAGGTCGAAAGTGGTAGCCTTTCTAGACTGCCAGAAGAGAACATAAACAGAGGTGATAGAAGCACAACTCTGAATGATCAAAAGACAGACATGACAGTGTATTTAAGGTGTAAAGGACAGTTCCTATGATGAGAGGACCTAGATTGCAGTCATGGTCAACTGGAAGAGTGGGCTACACAATTGGCTTCCTACATTGTTCTATATTTACTATGTGGGCAGCAAGGATCAACGAGTGTGACTCCATTCTAAGGAGGTTTGTTCTATGGAAGTTTGTGGCGAATGTCAATAATGTTGCAAAGGGTTCAGTGGACCAGACTGGAATTGATAATTTCATGATACAAACTCTGGATGGAACCCAAAATGGGGCTGGAACAAGTAGAAGGCAGATGGGAAAATGTAGGATTGCAGGTCACTCAGGAAAGAGACCTTGAAGGTAGGTAGGAGTTAAGTCCAGTCGATGCATCAAGGTATCTCAAAGCAAGGAAGTGACAATCCTAGGAAGTAAAATAGAATGCAAAGAGAAATCAATGAAATGTACACTAAAGATACCAGGGAAGGAGTGATAATGGATCTTATGGAGCATAGAGACCTGCAAGTAGTAGATACTTCCTATATTATTCAGAAGAGGCAGCAAATTAGTTATTATCAACATTTGATGATACATCTAAATCCATTTTTGAGGTCTGCAAAATTGCTTGAAGCAAGCATGGTAAGGCAATGGTTTTCAAAGAAATGTGACAGTGAACATGACAAAGGACTGATCAAAGGTGGGAGAGGGCAGACTGTGAAGGACAAACACAATGAGGGACAACCAAAAAGGCAAAATTAGGGAAACAAAAAATCCTGAAGTAAAGTGCCCTGACTGTTCATTAATGGTTGGCCAAACCTTAAGTTAGAATCAGGATATATGCCTTGAAGTGAAGCTAATCATAACTTTCTAAAACCCATGGAACTAAAATTGATCTCTATTATTTCTTCCAAAGGAGGAATCTTTTCCATTTTTGCTGATGTGCCACTCCTCTCAGCCTTCTGAGATAAGGTCTATACTTCTGAAGGTGGCTTGCAACAATTACTTGAAATTCTGAAGATCTGGGCCAGTCTGTAGGGCAGTTAGTAATGAACAATCAATGATAACAGAACTGGAAGGTTTAAAGACTCTTATATGATAGTTGAAGGAATCATTTCTCGTTTGTGCACAAATGAGAAATCATATACTATGCCAAGGATAGCATAGAAGCTAGTCACCACAATTTGAGAAGATTTGCTACAAGAGCTCTTCAACCAAAGTCTTGTTGTTGACAATATCATACCAGCTATGTTAGGTCTTGTTCTTGCAACCTTAAGTGTATATAGTTCACAACTTAATGCTTCCAGTCAAAGGGATTAGCAGTACTCAGAAAACTGATGGTTTTGGGTGGAAATAGAATATAGAGCTCATATCTTTTACATTGTGTTGTATTGTTTCAAATTTATCCCTAGGCTGTGAATCATGCACATGACTCATCTAGAGCGTTGTATGAGTCAACTGCTTGTGTGAATTTCATGCTTGCACAAATTGCATCAGAGCTTAAGAAATCTCCTTTTTAGAAGCAACTTTGGTCATATCTGGTTTTTCAACAAAACAAAGTGTTATTAGCCAAATTCTAGGCTAGGCAAAAGCTTTAGGATCAACTCATCATCTTTGTATATGTTTGGTTACTTCAGGAACAAACCTAATGTCAGGTCCTTGCATTTTGTTTCCATCCTGCAATGCTACTTGAAATTTTTGAGAAATTTAAGGAGCTTGAGTTTTTGGTATGAGAACAAATCCATGGAGGCAGTCATAACTATGCAAGTAATAACTTATAGTGAACAGTCTGATGAAGAGACAGTGACAGTCCTATGGAGATCTGTTAAAGGGTAGTCACAGAGGTTTAAGGTTAGGAGTTGAAGATTACCGTCATTAAGGGTAGGATGATGGCAGTGATTCCCCAAGGAAACTGTTTAGGATAGTATATCAATTTTATGATTGTCAAGGAATTTGGCAGATTTGATATAAAGATGAGCAAGAGATCTAGAGGGAGAAAGCTAGCACAATAGTCAGGCAATGCAGTCCACTAGATGATAGTCACTATGCTAAGTCACAGTGAAATAAGGATCTCTTGTGCAGTCATCAATCTCATGAGAATGACAGTCCTCTTTAAATTCAAAGCACAGTGACAGAAGACAAAAGAGAGTAGGGTTTGATGTGATAGGACGGTGATCATATAAGACAATACATGACAGCCAAAGAGAAACTTCACAAGGTGTTTGACATGACAGTGTCAAGGGCAGTGAACTATAAAGAAGGCATTTATGTGAAAAGGGCAGTGCCATCATTCCAGGGGTTTTCAAAAAATGAGTAGAGATGTATAGTGTACTGCACTTAGTGAGGTAGTGCAAGTCAAAAGATCAGTAATGGATCATTTTTGAGGGAGAAGATTCCATGAAGAGCAGATTATGGAAAACTATATTTCAAGAAGATAAAGGTAAAACAGTGATCCCAGTCTAAGGCACTAAAAGGGAAAAGGTTACTTATTACACATTCCCGAAGGCTTCAAATGGGTAACCAATAGTCATGCAATTGATAATATGACAGTACAAATAACAGAGGGAAGTCGAGTGACATGTTCAAGTCATGAATTTGCAAGTGACTGTCAAAGGGAAGAAATGCAATATTCTATGCCCAGGAATGCTGATAACATGCCAATGGAAACTGGCAAAGACGATCAGGTAAAATCTTATGAAAACAATTAGATCCAAAAGAGTCATCTTAGGAGAACAAGGGTAGCAGAGAAAGTCTGAAGATGGAGGACAGTCCTTACACAAAGACGCCAATGATTATGTTGGCAAGGTAAAAGTTGCATGCTTTGATTGGATTGAATATCCATCATGATAAAGTAGAAGAATAGCATGAAATGTTTTAAGGATAGATTTTAAAAGTTGGTAGAAACAATAGTATCAAAGGAAATGATCACAGTATTGTATGAAGGAAACCTTGTGGCAGATTACCAAAAAATGGAAGTCATTGTAGCAGCTTATAATCATGGTAAGGTAATAGTGAGTATGGCACAAAGAAGTTTTCAGACATGTTCCATGTGTCATATTTCAGTCCTAAAAGATTTTCTACTGTAATCTCCTAGAGCATTTAATCATTCCCAAATCCATTTTTCAAATGCCCTATGAGCTTGAAGACAGGGTCAAGACGGTTGCAAGGATTTATGAGCAGTTGCAAGTATATAGGGTAGTTTGTTGAGTTGTGCAAGCAAATGGGGGGAATGTAGGGGGGAAGTTTTGACCAAGTTTGAAGCTTTTCCAATTATCTAGGAGATGTTTAGGTGCCTTAATGGTGGACAATATCAAGAAAGGACTTTTTCTTCATTCAAATGCCTTCTTGGAGCATTTTTAGGGCTTGCAAAGTAGGGTTTATTTTTTTGGACGCCCAAAGGAGGTTTGACTCAGCCAAAACATGTTTTTATCATTATGCAATTGATGAGCAACATATAAACAAGTTTTAGGAGCAGTTTTTAGTTAGTTCTTTTTCTTCTAGTTGCTGTATTGTAACTTATTCTAACTTTTTGAAGGTTCTTTCTAGCTGCGATAGTTGTAATTCATTCTATTGGCATGTGCAACTACGTGTAACACCTTCTTATCAATAAAATTAAGTATTTTTGGCCTTCGTAAAAGCTGCCTTATTGCGTGTAATCAAATGATTGATGAATATTTTTGTGAGCTATGTTAATTCCTTTGATATTTGTCTCATTATCAACACCTTTAAACAAAAGATATATGTATTATTGCAAGTTGTTGGTTGTGTAAATGATGTAAACAGTTTAAAGTTGTGAAGAGATAGTAGATTTTCCTTCTATGATTGGAACATCATAACTTTCCTATGAAATATTGATGCATGGGCATATTAAATCTTTGAGTTGTGTTCGAACCAGCTTTATTATTGATCAACTGTGTGTGCAAAAAGTAGTTGTGTAGGTCTCAAAAACTATTTGGTGCATCACCGTATTAGAATTAGGTTCCATTATATGTTATCCTTCTCTCTTTTCTCAACAAGCATTATTAGTTTGCTTAGTTTAGGTGATAAATCCAAAGGAACCAGCCCTTTTTGGAGGTTGATCTCCACAATCTGAGCCCACACTCAGGGAGAGCATCCCATGTTTCACGAGGTGGCTGAGTGATTTCACCATCTCAGCAAAGGGTGCACACTTCTGTGACAACAATAACATTGTGACTTACTGTATTGGCAACTAGTAGTAGGAGGTCAACGCATAATCAAAACAAAAGTAGTAGCAACATTGCCAGGACTTACGGTTTTTAGGTTTTAAGCCCTAATGCAAACTTATGTAGTAATATTTATACCAAACCCTAGCATGAATATATTTATTTTGAAGCTGAAGACTTGGACAAAATAACAAGAGTCAATTTTTTTGCAAAAAGTACCATCAAATTCATAGGTCTCAATCTATTGTACTTGTGAGTTATTTAGATTTTAAGGAAATTAATACAAAGAATTACTCATTTAAGGCTTTGAAATTATCTCCATTACTTTGATTATTATTTGGCAAGTTTAAATATTATTTTTGAATTCACATTTTCCACATTTGCTACTGAGAGCATGCTAGTTGGATACTCTAGGAATACCATAAAATGATAGGTTAAACGATTTCATTAATGTAACTTCTTTCATTCTTTAGTAATATAATCATTTTTATTATGATGGATAATTGAGTATAATTATAACTTTGGCGGAGAGTTTACTTTTGATGTTGATTGCATAGAATTTCATTGATTATTTGTGAGTCACTTGGAAACTATTTTACATTTCTTGAGTTCTTCCCTAGAGTTGAACCTTTAATTCTTGACTTTGTAATTTGGAAGTAATGACATCAGTCATGTTTCCCCTTGATCTCCACTTTTTCTTAAAATAATGCACTATCTCACCATAATTTAAATAATTTATGAGTGATTATAATCTATCATGAAAGTAATGACATCGGTCATGTTTCCCCTAGATCTCCACTTTTTAAAAAAAAATAATGCACTATCTCACCATAATTTAAATAATTTATGAGTGATTATGATCTATCATGAAGATTACAAGTTGATATGTGTTGCCCTTTATTTTTAGAATATTTATTTATTAACGAATTCATATGCTTTGTTTAAATCATCTACATACTTTATAATAGGTTAATTGGTATTTTCTAGTGACAACCAATTAGGGTATAGAATTGTGTTGTCAAGCTTAGCCTATGAATTAATCATCTTGTCTAGTCATGTTCGAAAACCATTAGTATTAAATATTTAGAGGGATAGAAGGAAATACCCCTGGAGTCTAGAAAAACTCAAAGGAGAAAGAGAGAGGAGCTCTCCCTCACGTGTTTATCATGTCCAAACCTATTAGCCTACATTGCTTCATATTGTAATCATTTTAAGGTTTGACATGTCCCTAGATTCCTTTTAATTCCAAAGTACAACTACAAACTAGGTTAAGGTCTAAAAAAGGAAAAAGCCCCAACAAGACCAAAAGTCTTCAAGAAAAATATCAAAGAATCCAACAAGTTAATTATTCCCTAATGATAACAATTATAAAGACTAATGTTCATCTAATCAACGATGAGGCTATAGTAAAACAAGAATGGGTATAGGCTATGTAGAATAAGTTTTTAATTTTTAATATAAAAAAACTTGGGAATTGGTGGGCTTACCCAAGAGAAAGAATGTGGTCAAAAGTAAGTGGGTATATAAAATTAAGTTCAAGTTTGATGGAAGCATTAAAAAAATAAAGAAAGATTAGTGGTCAAAGGGTACTCACATAAGGAAGGGATTGCCTAATGATTAAATTTTGCTCCAATAGCAAAGATTAAATCTATAAAGACTATTATAGAATTGGTAGATCATTTCAGGTGGTCTCCTAACCAAATGGGTATAATGAATGCCTTTTCAAATGGAGAAATTGATGAAGAAATCTATATGACTCAAACATAGAGATTTAAAATTCAAGATAGGAAAACTTAGTTTACAAGTTAATAAAGTCTTTGTGTGGCTTGATGAACACTTCAAGGTCTTTGTACGCTAAGATGAGTATTTTAAGAATTATGACTTACATAATAGTCCTCATGGTCCAAACTTGTATGTGAATAAATTTTATGGTTGCATAATTATTATTACACTCCATGTTAATGATCTTATCGTCAAAAGAAATAGGTTGGACAAAATTAATTACATAAATTTGAGTTTGAAAGACATATTCAAGATGCAAGATCTTGGTTTTTTAGATTCTTTTCTTGGCATCCAAGTGTGGCATAATGAAAATTGAATTTATTTCTATTAAACCAAGTATGTTGAGCAAATTTGTGATGAAGTATTGCAAGAGTATTTATACTCCACTTACTCTAAGGTTTAAATTGACTAAAGATATGGAAGGTGAGGATGCTGATCCCACCTTGTATAAACAACTTGGTAGAATCATTGTTTACTTGAATCACACTTGGCAAAATCTTTCTTTTCTACTAGGAGTGTTTCAAGGTTTTTAAGCTTTCCTAATGTTCCGAATTGGATGGTAGTGAAGATTATATTTTGATATGTATTAGGGACTTTGGCAATGTGTGTTTATTATTCATCTATTAGCAAATTAATATTTGCAAGATATTTTGATTAAGATTGGGCAAGTTATGTAGATGATAGAAAATCTACCACAAGATGTGTTTTCTCTCTTGGTTCTAGCCCAACTTCATGGTGTAGCAAGAAGTAGTCTACTATTGAATTATCAACTACTAAGGTGAAATATGTAATAATAAATGAGGTATATTAAACAATAACTTGGTTATAGTCCATTATTTTTGTACTCCGACAACATTAAATGGGGTCTTGTTTACTCTACCGTGACAATCAAAGTGCCATTTAGCTATCTAAAAATTCAATGTTCCATGCTAGAATGAAACATATTGTGGTTTATTGCCATTACATTATGCACCTCATCCAACAATAGCTAATCCATTTTTAGTATTGTATGATAGTGGGTTAGATAGTTGATCTTTTAGCTAAGGTCTTATGTGACGCTAAGTTTAGTTAACATAGAGATGTTTTAGGATTGAGAGAAGTCACATAAGTTTATCATGAGGAATTGTTGTAAATGTTAACAATTATATATATGAGTGAGTGTTTTTTGCTTTATGTAATTAAATATTATTAATGTTTTGTGTTATGAAACATCTATATAATCCCTAATATTAAACGAAATTTTAGCATATTTAATATAATTAACTAAAATAATTAATATTATTGACTATGCGATTGAAAAATAACTAAATAACTAAATGAAAATACTATATATGATAGTATTGACATGAATAAAATCAATTCAATTCCTTTTTGATAATTCCTATTATAATTACAACTTAGTGATGTTGTAAACTTCTTCAGTTAATTAGAAGGTTGATGTATCGCATGCAGAATAAGATAAAAACAATCTTGTAAATGCAAACTAGAAAAAGAAGAGAAAAAATCTATCACATATTTGAAGAGAACTTCACCAAAGATGAAAATAATGATTGCCAAATGCAGTAGAAAAATAATACAATAATGAAGAGAACTTCACCAATGTTGATTAGAAGGTTGATGTCTTGCATGTAGAATAAGATAAAAACAATCTTGTAAATACAAACTAGAAAGAAGAGAAAAAATCTACGACATATTTGAAGAAAACTTCACCAAAGATGAAAATAATGATTGCCAAATGCAATAGAAAAATAATACAATCATGTGCCGCATTAAACTCTCAGTAGGCAATTGTTACATAACTGCAAATGGTTAACCAACCATAGAATTGCAATTAGAGTACCATTACAGCTGTCAGAGTAACCATTTCAGAGTATATTTTGTCCATCTGTACTTCCCATCTCAATATCCACCACATGTTTTACACCATTCACATTTACATTCTCTTGACTGTAAGGCTTTCCATTCCTATAAATCATGTACAAAATCAACTGTGCAGCTCCTAAACAGAGGCCAATTCCATTTGGAATCTATATTCACCACACCATACATTTTGTTTGGTTAGAACATATTATATACATAATAGAGGAACTTGAACAGTCATATGTTTATTTCTTTTCTTGGAACAAGGGAGAAAACCACAGGCCCACTTACCCCAACGAACACATCCTGCTCAAAAAATGCCCACATTCCCCAAACAACTCCATTGATGAAAATAAAGAATGAAAGGAAAAAGGGCATGAATTCCACACTTTTCTTGGTGATAACAGTTCTCTGCCAACAAAATGCTTTAGTAAATAAACCTAAATTCTTTGTTCATCAAACATAAAAACTATAAGGTCTTCAATGTTTTGATTAGATAAAACGAAAAAGGGCCCAGATCCCTTACAGGACAGTTTTATAAGTAAGATCAAACAGTACATAATTACTCTAATGCTTAAAAAGAAGCGAATATAAACTTACCATAACAGTTAAGGGAGAAGCATACAAACTCAAGGTTGTGCATACGCATAGAATTCCTATAACATCTATCCTCGTCTTTATATTAAGTGCCAAAAATGTGACCAAAAATACAGCAGCAAAGAAAGCTATGTCCACAAGAAGCACCAGCACAACAGTTTTCATCTGTAATATGGGCGATTTTAGTCAAGACTAAAGAGTATATCATGAAGTGTAGGATATATATTAATGAAGGCAGTAACTTACTCTTATATGTTTGGGAGCGTAGAGTATAAAGAGAGAGACGTAGAGGGCTTCTAATGCAGTTCCTGCTCCAGTAATGGTGCAGAGGAGGAGTTCATTGGGCTTCATTGCCCAATAGTAAGTCCACAGCGAAGTCATCAGCAATGTGCACACATATGGTAGTGACTTGAAGTCTTCGGTCGACTTCTTCTTCACTATTCGCCAGAAGGTCTTACTGTCAATGGCCATGTATGCATTTGTAATCATAAACAGTAGCATTATCAGTATATTGAAGTTATGACCTAAACATACATAAATATATATATAAACAAAGTGTGACCTAAACAAACAGATCTCTTGTACTACTGTACATGAAACATGCTTCGAAGTATTTGTGCTTACATTGGTGAAATGAAAACAAGAATCGATAACACATTTCCTGCACCACATCATCAGAACTTATAGTTAGTACATATTTTTAATATCTTATTTTTTATCTTGCAATGAATCATTGAATGTAAACCAAAATATTATAAAACAAATATACAATAAAAAAAACACCTTCATTATCATATAAATAATAATAAAAATCTAATTTAAATTATACTTATTATATTAGGAAGTCAGTATTAGATGTTTTAGTGGATTTGATGAAAAAGCTTACAAATTCAAATCCAAAAACATCTTATACTATATCATGAATTGAAGAAATTTTATGTCTGCAAATATTAGACAATTGCTAACACAGAAAAAATCTACTTAAAATATTAAAGAATAATAAAGTTATTATATTATAATGTAATTGAATTTAATTACTTATAATTAAATAATACAGAATATATACAATCCCTTAAAAGATATAAGAAATATAAAATTTATAAATAACAATTTACTACATATAAATATAATATACAACTTTTTAGAAAGTATGAAAAGTATAAAATCAAAAGATAACAATCCAATATATATCATTTAAAACTAATATATTATCAATCCATAACTTCTATGAGTCTCATGTCATGAAATTAAAATAAAGTCAAGTTTTTCCTTTCTAATGAGGATCGTGAAACATTTGATAGTCATGGGGCAAACCCAACTAATATGATTCACAAAATGGTACCCATTCCTCCAAGCTTTGGTGGAAAGATTGAAAGTGAGGCCAAAACACCATCTTCCACAATTATAAGCCTTGGCATAGTTATTATTGTCTCTCTCCCCATCTAACCATGGTTTTGATGTTAAACCAAAGATGGCATTTGCAATCGTCAATTTTAGTTTGACAACATATATTTCATACCATATGGTAACTAATTGTTCAAAAACCAAAATTGGCCCACTTTACCTAGTGTATTATTTCCCAAGGCCTTCATGTGGACTCCAAGTTATCTCATTTGAACTTTTGGGTCCCTCATTATACTTTTTGTATAGAAATTCAAAGTCTTATAAGAATCTCTTCTCTTTTGATTGTGTATAGAGTCCTAAAGCTCCAAATCTGTATTCATAATTTTTTCAAACCCTTCAACCAAAGTTATTTTCCTAACACATAGTTCTTTTGAAAAATTGATCTCATATCCTGCATA
Organism: Sequoia sempervirens; assembly: GCA_007258455.2. NCBI lineage: Eukaryota > Viridiplantae > Streptophyta > Pinopsida > Cupressales > Cupressaceae > Sequoia > Sequoia sempervirens. The sequence continues at coordinate 15,138 of VDFB02272714.1, forward strand.
AATTCAACCACATGAAGATTCTCTCCAACATATTAAAAGATATAATAAAACCCAACTGAAACATAAAACGAAAATACTATTTGAATAGAAAATTTTGGAAAGATTACCAATGACGCCCAGTATGAAACTCACACTCGCCATCTCACAAAACTTAAAAAAACTGCAACCTGAGACGTCCTCCAATGAAGTTGGAGAAATGAGAATTCTTATTTCAAAGAGAGGCAGTGCGCAGGCTAAATAGAGGAAGAAAGAGGATGAGACAGCATGGATGACAGCCACGTGAAAGGTGAGAATATCAAGTGAGAAGCATCACTACTGACGTATAGTCCATCCTCTTTCCTCATGATTTTAACTCATATTCCCACTGTCCATAAAAAGCTTTCCACAACAGAAGCTTTCCATTTGAAGCACAATCCCCACATGATTGTCTAGTGATTGTTCTCGACTAATTTTATACCCCATGAAGGAGGAATATTTGCATTCTAGAACTAAAATCATTGATTACTTCACTAATATCATTGCAGGAGAAAGAATTATCTTCTGAGATATCTTGTATCATTTTCCACGCATGAAAGAAAACAATTGATAACACATTTGAGATGAGGTTTAACTTCTTTTAGGTTGACAATTTCCTAATTTGAGATGAGGTTTAACTTCCTTTAGGTTGACAATTTCTTTGAGATCTTAAGACACTTTGATTTCAAAATCATATTTATTTGATATTCAATTTTCAATCACAAAGTTAAATCATCCGTATCTTCTTCATTTAATGTCATGATTATTATATACATATTCATTGCACTTATCTCAAAGACACCTTGATTTCAAAGTCATATCTATTTGATATTCAATTTTCAATCACAAAGTTAGAACATCCGTATCTTTTTCATTTATTGTCATGATTATTAAATACATATCAATCATACTTATTTGATTCATTTGTTAACTATCAATGTTTAGTTTAGATTTATATATATTTATGTGTATATATTTTATTAGTATGGACATTAAATCTTAGGAGTTGTTACTTAATTGTACTCAATTTTGTTAGCAATTATTTTCTTTCATGAGTGGAAAATGGTATAAGATATATGAAAAAAAAAGAATAGTTCTTTTTCAAAGGCAATGCAAATTGTTTACATAATTTAAACATGATTTTTAAAAAGTTCGAGTTCAGAGGCAATACAAATTATTTACATAAATCAAGCATAATCTTTTACCTTGTTTGCATAATTTAATCACATTTTAAAGTGTAGATCATCATTAGTGCAATTAATTTATATCCGTACCCTAACACTTCACGAATTGACTAACTTGTCTTTGTATTATATTATATTGTTGGAAGGAAGAACTTAAATTCATGAAATGGCTCCATGAAAACACAAACATATATTTAACAACATAGGTGAAATATATCTTTATAGTTCTTTCTAGCATTAATAAAAAAGTTGGAACCAAACAATGTGCATGCATATTTGACATAAAATGATTAAGTTTAGAAGAAATTCTTTGATACTTTGTATTAGTTATCATTGTAACTTTAGAAGCTATTACTTAAGGACCTTTGTATCTACAATTTTACTATTACACTTTTTCCCTCCTTATTAAACAACATCCACATCATAAGGGGGGTTATGATTCTCTTCATGAGAGTCTAATAATTTAGAATTTGGAATTTTGTACAACTCTCCTATGATCAATGGTTAAGGGTATCATAATATTTTTAATTGTTTTTAAGATATCGTTATTTATGTTAGTCAATTAAAAAATTCAAAATTGACAATATAATTATATGTAAAATAGATTTTAAGTAAGGGAGTATAATAGATAATAGTGTATATCTTGTACTTTTGTTTTGTATTAGTGTTATAAATTCATAGCTTTAATAATCAATATGATTAATTTAATATATTAACTGAAATTTATTTTTCATATCTACATCAATTATATGTCACTCATAATCATTACTCATTAGCCACATGCTTTTTTATTCCTATTTTGTCATTTTTTTCATACTGGAATATAGAGGATGACATGACCTAATTTAGACTATATGTGTGACCTAGTTTGCTTGTTTGGAATTCTGCTTATCATACTCCTAGATTATTTTCTTAGAATATGGATGTTATCTCATTGTCTTGCATACAAAAAATCTCTACTTATGTCTAGGGCATGTGCAAAAGGATGGGGAACCATCTTTTTTGCCCCATCAAAGCCATAATATGGGAGCATTATAACATGCTCACATTATGGCTTGGAGTGACCAAGCTTTAGATTCAGTCACTCCAAAGCAATAACATGCGAACATTATAACACACTCACATTATTTCTTAGTAAAGATAATTTTTTAAAAAAATCCTTCAATTTCTACATTTTTCATAGCCCATGGCCTACAAACCCTCCCAAGCATGTCTGTGTTCTTGCAAAGTTGAATTTGCACCAAAAACTTTGCCAAATCTTCACCAAAATTTTGTCAAGATGGAAAGGAGGTCAAAGTAGTAAGTATTTTTAGTTTTTTAGTGTCAAATTTGTATTAAATAGGTAGATTGAATTAGTTTTTAATTAAAATTTGTTTAATTTTTAGGATTTGATAATTCACCCCCAAATCTTGAAAATCCTTATTCATCTCATCATGAAATACCTCCTGAAGAAAAACCACAACAAATAGTACCTACAATTCCTTGTCATCCTCCAAGATCAAAAGAAAACATATTAGGGAAAACTAAAAATAGAAAATAACTTGAGAAGTTAATTGCAAGGTTGAAAGATCCTATAGGAACAAACTCTCATAGGACCGCCCTTGGTCAATCATTGCAATCCATAGTGTCTCAAATAGAATCAATTAGTGGAAAAATAAATAGTTGGTTTGACAAGATGAAAAAAAAATAGTTTTATTCAAACAAATTATCATTTAAGGTGCTACCACAATAATGGGTTGCACTTTCTAGGACATCCTAATTTTTGTTGAAATCACATATTTCTAGAAAATATAATGATTTAAGCCTTGAAAGGTTCCATTTAAAGGATTTTAATTGAAGAGGGTTTGATCAAACCCCCTTGGATAGAACCCCACTAGTTTTAAACCATACCTATAATGGAGTCTCCTCTACACCTATCAAAATGTTGATAAAAAACCACTTTTGATTTACCTTTTGGGGGATCCAATGAATTCATTTAAAATTTATGTTTTGTAAGTATTTAGTCCTTATTATAAGCTTCCCAAAAAGTAAATTTTTTAATATATTTAATTTGATTATTATATTTATTTTTTATTTCTTGTGAATGTAGGTTTGTCACCGAAAACCAAGCTCTCTACTCTGCACATGTGGAAAAATAGTAGATTACCAAAAAAATTCTAAAAAATATCTATGCTCTTGGTATATATGTCCTTTATGCAACAAAAAATATAAAATTGAATTTTGATACATATAAAAAAATTATGTGTTATACATTAAACTATGTCTAAATTGTAATTGGTTTGACTTCAAAACTTAATTAAAAGAAAAAATCAATAAAACACTATGAAACCAAATGAAGGAGCTAGATATCATAGTTACAAATCTAAATTGATTTTTTTTTTATCCTTCATAGAAAAAATGTTATGTGTTATATAATAAATATCACTCTTTAAAAATGATGTTTACTGTTAAAAACTAGTTATCAAAGGAGATGAAAAAAGAAATGCAATTTGATTTCAATTTTTTTTTAAAAATATATTTAGAATCTATATACAAAATTTCACAAATCACTAGTTTGCATCATCTTCAAATTCCTCATGGTTTAATAGTAGCTATAGTTGTGCAAAAGTGAAGATTTAGTTTAAAAAGTTCACTTCAATGTCAAGTTTGGCCAAAAAGTGTAACCCACTATTGTGGGATCACCCCATATAAACAAGTTAAAGAAAAAATTGAAATCTAACTTGTGTACACTCTTTCCTGACCCTCAAATGAATCAAACCTTACACAATTCATGCAAGAGGTTCCCTATCCATTGGTGCCACCATCAAGGGATACATAATTTTTTTAGGATAGGTGGTGGATGACCTTTTACCATCCTTCATGCAAGAACAATGAGGTACTGCAATATTTTTTAACAAAAATCTATTGTGATTTTATCCTTAATGAATTGCCAAATTATTTTGACATGTGGGAGTTTTAGGGTAGAGGTGGGGCTCCACACAAGACAAATATGGGGGCACAAGTTGACCCAAACCAAGCAATGAGACCACTCGCTAGACCAAACTATGAGCATGTGACTATCCCTTCCATTGTAAAGGTGGGTGTTAAGGTGGAGACCTTATAGTGGATTAGCTCGCTCACTTAGAGCCTTATATAGCATACTAGGCCTCTAGTATAGGGCGAGGCAAGTGAGTCTTCTAGACATCCAATTCCACCTCATTTATGTTGCTCTTATGGGTCATTATGTTTATGATCCTGAGGATAGTCAAGATGCATGTGCCAAGAATACATCTATAGTGGATCAAATGGTCATGAAAAAAACTATGTTGAGTGATACATTTGGATTTGATAGTCAAGTAAATGCCAAAAAAGTTTATTTAATTCAATTTATTAAGTTTTATTTTGAAATGTAAGTTCAAAGAAATTAGTAGAACATGATTATAATGAAATTTCAAGGTCACATGTTCACCCTACTTCCTATGGTCCTCCACCTCCCTATTACATAATGATGTCAAGTGAAAAGGTATGTAACTAGCAAATAATAATAAATATTACATGTGAATAGTTGAACCTTATATGAATGGTATTCTTATAACTCACTTTTAATGTTGAATAGGTTAATGTAACTAGTCCTTCAACGTCAACACCTAGTAGTGGAGGTGCTTATCAAACTTTCACTTAGGTAATACAGAGAAATTTTAATAATGTAGTTTCAGTTTTAGATGATGCAAATAGCTACTCCTAATATTCATATGATAGTAGAGCATGGTGTTGCTACATTAGTAGCAAGTTCAATGCCTTTGAGAGAGGTATGAGGCATATTAGTAAATTTCACATTATATTTTTTGTTTCATCTTTCTATTATTGAAAAATAAAATGATACTCATTTGTAGTTTATTTTTTATTTGGATGGTTGCCATAGGGCTTTACAACTCCAGATCATGAGCGTGCCCTTGTTGTGGATTAACATAGGGATTATTTGTATGTGATAAGTTACTATTTTGTTATATGTCATTCTATAATTTAATTTTTATATATTAATGCCTATACCTTTTATTGTATTAGGTGGAGGTCTAGGAAACTTTAAATAGGAGGTTGAGTGAATGAGTTCGAAGGAGACCACCATTGTATGCATTTCCATCCTCCTGACAGTCAAAGATAGCTCACAATCTATTTCCTTTGCCTAGAGATAAATGACTATGTATTAGGGTCCTTTTTTGTATGCCTATATGAAATTTTTGAATATATATTTTGTATTAAATATATGTGACATTGTATGTCCATATGGCTTTGTTGTAAGCCTATATGGCTTTCTTATATATATGTTATACTTTTATTGACATATAATGATGTTTGCCTATATAGCTTTTTGGTTAATACAAATCTTTTTTATCAATGGTATCCATATATGCATTATAAATGATTATTTGAATAAATGAAAAATCACTATAGCAGAACAGGCAAATAGGATCAGATTTCAATGTATTTCAATCCACGAATTGGGTGAGTTGGCCGGCGCTAAACTCGGTGCAAACATGCATGGTCATCTCAGTGTTGACTTTTATGTCGACTTTTGCACCAGGCATAACATTGGAGTTAGCACCGTAGTTAGCACCAGAAAATCACAACACCCCCGTTAGCACCTAATATAGCATTGGGAAATATTGCTGAAAATAACATTTCTGTTAACGACTAAAATAATGTCAGGAAATAGCGTCGGAAATAGTGCCCAATTAGGCTTCCGGTTTTGCTTCCAGTTTTGCTTCTAGTTTTGCCTCTAGTTTTGATTCCAGTTTTGCTTCTAGTTTTTCTTCCAGTTTTGCTTCCCGTTTTGCTTCTAGTTTTGCTTCCAATTTTTCTTTCACGTTTGCTTCCGGTTTTGCTTCCGATTTTGCTTCCAAGATTGCTTCTAGTTTGGCTTCCATTGTTGCTTCATTTTTTGCTTCTAAAAATGCTTCTTGTTTTAAATGCTTCATTTTATTAATCTAATATGTTTTATTTCAATTTAATTAGTTAAATATATCGTGCCTCTTAAATAACTCATATGATTATAGACTAAGTAATTTAATTATTTAACTCATATGATTAAATAACAAGACAATTTTTTTTTGGGTCAGTAACACAATTTTTATATTGCTTGTAAAGATAAAAAAGTACATCTATTGTTCACTGTCATTACCCACAAAAATTCTACAACAAACGACAAAAACCAGAGGCACCTTAACATGCAGAGTAAAACATTAAATAAACCCCATAACCCCTGTAACTGTTTACCAATAAAATATTTACAAAAAATAACCACCATTAACAGTGTTCAGAGTTACACGCTTTAATACAACAAAAGTAGAGGGAGAATTCAAAATCAGACATAGACAAACACGACTAGTCTTAACGAGCTCCACTCGGATGCTTGGCTATCTCCTTCAAAGGCTTCTTCTTTTGGCGCTTCCACGATTTCATCTTCTGGCACTTCCTTTCCGCTTCCAATCCCTACATCTCCACCTTTGCTTGTTTGATGAATAGTTTGAGCACTTTCCATCCCAAATGTGCTTCCTCACGACAACGAGCTTTGTATTTTCCTTTGGGCCAATGAATAAAGGGTTTGAGCCCTGGTCTCCCATAGAGCTCCTGAATTTCATCATTTACCAGTCTGTCAGAATAATCTAAACCTACACCCGGAACCACCCATTCAAGAATGGACTCCATGCCTACCAGAAAATCTTCATGCACAATTTTCTACATCACCATCCTCACCATTTCCACTAGTTCACCTAAATCCAAGCCCCATGTCACAATTAAGGAGTAAATGTCCATGTTGGTTCAGTATTTGTGTTTCAGAGTGCCGAAATCCCTACCACAAATCATTTTTGTACACTACACTAGCCGCTCGTCGTCAACAAGGAAAAGGCTGTCCAGTCATTTTTCGGATGCCTCTCCATAAACGGGCCAAAAGATCTTCATGACCGAAAGCTGAAATTGGCTTCCATTTCTCCTGACAACTAGCACCGCCACCACTAAAGTTTGTTGTAGAGTTTTTCTCGACCCTTTCTAAATGCAATTAACACATCTTAATCGAGGGCTTGCATTTAACACCATCTTGGATTGCCCACACTTTCTATTAATGAAGTACCACTTCACCACCGCTTGCCACCCCTGCCTTCGCTTGTCATTTAAGGCGTTGTCCTCTCTTGTGTTTTCACCTAAGTCCGCTAACTTAACATCTCTAAAATCCTCCAACCTAAATTCCCCTGTTTCACCAAAATTTAAAGCCCATTTAGATAAGACACCCGCTTCCACATTACCACCTCTTTTAATTATGTGGCTCACCGCAAAACTTTCAATTATGTTCTGGAGGTGCCAAGCATTAATTTTACCTTTCATCACCACCTGAACTATTATTGTAACATGATCATCATCTATAATTAAAACAAGTGAGTCAAATATATATAATTTAATGGAATTTGACAACATCCATCTTGAGTAGTAAATTAAAATCATCATACGTAATAAATATCCATCCAAAAATCATCATCTGCTTTTAATATATATAAATTGACAAGTCAATACTGATAAGATCATCATCATATATAACTAAAACAAGTGAAATTCAAATATGCTAGTACATCAAAAACATGTCAAAATGATACATTTCCAATAGTCAACATAAGTGAAAATGATACATGTACAAATGATATAAATAAAATTGATGAATTATGTAACTCAAACTGATACAAGTCAAGATGATGTATGTCTAAATGATATAGTGAAAAATTGAAAATGATACATGTCAATATGATAAAACTCAATAAGTATTGTAGGCCGTGAAAATGATACATATGATAGTAACCATGAAAAGAGTCATCATAACGATATATCATCAATGATCCATGATGCAGTCTATATGATCATGAATGTCACTAGTTACTATCAACAACTGTCTCATCATCATCATCACCATCACCATCGTGATCATCATCATCATCATCATTGTCGTCGTCATCATCATTGTCATCGGCCTCAGTGTCTTCCGCATTTGCATCATCATCCTCTGCCATGTGATCTGTATTGGCAAAACCAATATTTTGTGGATCTATATCATGTTGAGGATCATCTTGATCTTCTAGAAGACCCGTGTTATGCAAAAAAAAAAATTTAGAATGAAAAGTTATTATTTATTTCATGCAATAATTTATTTTTCTATTATATATCTAATATTACAACATATGAGATGAAACCATAATCATATTACATCATATCAAAGTGCACATACCATAATAAAATTTCAAATTCCCTAGCTAATACTTGAGATTGAGATTGTTAACCTTGAGAGAGTATGACTTGGAAAAAAGGCATCTGATATGGCTATTATTTTCAAATACTTCAAGCGGGATGTACTCCGCATTGATGCCATTCCTCAATCTTCACTTGATGGCATCAAGGAATGGCTGAACTCCATGGATATAAAGTATTATGAAAGCATAATGAACTTGAACTAACAACCAATTTTGAAGAGTATTACTAATGATCCAAATAATTTTTTTGAAGATGGTGGTTGTGAATTTTTGAATATGGAAGCTAGTGATTCTGATTCTGATAATTCAGAAGAGTTAGATCAAGGATATTAACCCTCTATGCAGAAGAGGAATCATAATCAGATTTCATGTAGCCACCATCAAGAGTGTTACAAGCCAACAAAATGGATGGAATTCTTATATAAGGATAATTTTCAATGTTGCAGGTACTGGCTTTAATGCCAACTACAATGGCAACATTGAAATTCCCTAGCAGTATTTATGTTAAGGAAATTTCCTTTAGATGCAATGATTCAAAGCACATCAACCATGTGGTACAGATGATTAAATCCTAGAGACGATCTATAGCAATGAAAGAGTCTAAAAAGGTAGAGAGAGCTACACTAGTGACTCAGGTGAAACTTTAACTTTCAAAAACAAAGCCAATTAGGCTGGCAGACATGTGGATCAAGCCAACATTTGGTGGAAGAGGAAGAAAGATGACTTGAACTTTGGAGGCTCACCATACTAGATTTTGGTATTCAACCATGAGAGTAGAAGAAAGAGATGATATCATGTATCAAAACATTAAGCATGCATTCTTCCAACCAGCAGAGCAGGAGATGATTACTTTGCTTCATTTTCATTTGCATAACCATATCATGGCGTGGGAACCAAGAAGACAAAGGATGTCCAGTTTTATGTGGAGGTAATGGATGTGGTTCAAACTTTAGGAGGGGAAAGGTCAATGTATGATCTTGATGAAATTGAGGAAGAACAACAAGAGAGGGATAGGAAAAACTAAAATCAATACAGAGTTTCAAGGATTTGTCAAAGCGAGTAAGAGAGCTATGGGAGTAGCCTCATCTAAAATATTTTGAACTAGAGTTTGATATACCATTTAGAGAGATTGGTTTTCATGGAGTTCCTTTCAAAGCCTCTTCTTTTATTGTTCCTACGGTAAACTGTTTGGTAGAGTTGGTGGAATTACTTTTCTTAGAAATCACTATTAGTGAGATTGAGATTGTTAACCTTGAGAGAGTATGACTTGGAAAAAAGGCATTTGATATGGCTATTATTTTCAAAGACTTCAAGTGGGATGTACTCTGCATTGATGCCATTCCTCAATCTTCACTTGATGGCATCAAGGAATGGTTGAACTCCATGGATATAAAGTATTATGAAAGTAAGATGAACTTGAACTAGTGGTCAATTTTGAAGAGTATTACTGATGATCCAGATAATTTTTTTGAAGATGGTGGTTGGGAATTTTTGAATATGGAAGCTAGTAATTTTGATTCGGATAATTTAGAAGAGTTAGATCAAGGATATGAACCCTATGATATAGAAGAGGAATTAGAATCAGATTTCATGTAGCCACCATCAAGAGTGTTACAAGCTAACAAGATGGAGGGAATTCTTACATAAGGATAATTTTTAATGTTGCAGGTATTGTCTTTAATGCAAACTACAATGGCAACATTGAATTTCCCTAGCAATATTTATGTTAAGGAAATTTCCTTTAGATGCAAGGATTCAAAGCACATCAATCATGTGGTACAGATGATTAAATCCCAAAGATGATATGTAGCAATGAAAGAGTCTAAAAAGGTAGAGAGAGCTACATTGGTGACTCAGGAGAAACTTCAACTTAAAAAAAAAAATCCAATTAGGCTGGCAGACGTGTGGATCAGGCCAACATTTGGTGGAAGAGGAAGAAAGATGATTGGAACTATGGGGGCCCACCATACTGAATCTCGATATTCAACCATGAGAGAAGATGGGAGAGCTAATATCATGTATTAAAACATTAAGCATGCATTCTTCCAACCAACAGAGAAGGAGATGATTACTTTGCTTCATTTTCATTTGCATAACTATATCATGGCGTGGGAACCAAGAAGACCAAGGATGTCCAGTTTTATGTGGAGGTAATGGATGTGGTCCAAAATTTAGGAGGGGAAAGAAGGTCAATGTATGATCCTGATGAAATTGAGGAATAACAACAAGAGAGGGACAAGAAAAATAAAATCAATACAGAGTTTCAAGGATTTTTCAAAGCGAGTAAGAGAGCTATGGGAGCAACCTCATCTAAAATATTTTGAACTAGAGTTTGATATACCATTTAGAGAGCTTGGTTTTCATGGAGTTCCTTTCAAAGCCTCTGCTTTTATTGTTCCTACGGTAAATTGTTTGGTAGAGTTGGTGGAATTACCTTTCTTAGTAATCACTATTAGTGAGATTGAGATTGTTAACCTTGAGAGAGTATGACTTGGGCAAAAAGCATTTGATATGGTTGTTATTTTCAAAGACTTCAAGTAGGATGTACTTCGCATTGACGCCATTCCTCAATCTTCACTTGATGGCATCAAGGGATGGTTGAACTCCATGGATATAAAGTATTATGAAAGAAAAATGAACTTGAATTGACAACCAATTTTGAAGAGTATTATTGATGATCCAAATAAATTTATTGAAGATGTTGGTTGGGAATTTTTGAATATGGAAGCTAGTGATTCTGATTTTGATAGTTCAAAAGAGTCAGATCAAGGATATGAACCTTCTGATGTAGAAGAGGAATTAGAATCAAATGAGGAAGGTTCAAAAGATGAATCTCTTGTGGAGTCAGAGGAGGACAAAGAAGAAGAAGAAGATTCTAAAGAGGAGGAAGGTAAAACATGGGATGAATTAGAAGCCGAAGCCAAAAATGCATATAAGTAAAAAGGAGATGAGTCTCACAGTGAAGAGGAAAGGTGGAAACGAAAGGTAAAAGCTACAGGGAAGTCTTGGGCACCTTATATTAGAGATTCAATTGGAATGCCTACCAAGAGGCATAAAGTTAGGTGAATTGAGTTCATTTACATCCTTCTACTATTTATTCATGCACATAAATGGTCATCTTGTAATCATAAGATTTGAGCTCTATTTACTCATCCTATGAATCAATAAACAACTCAACACAAGAGATGAAAATTGACATATTAACACAACAATATCCAACTAAGTTATTGAAACTCAACTATTGATACATTGTTCTCCATCCAGATTACAAAATCGTTCCACTTTTTGTTTTGTAACATATTCTTTTCAAATTGCTTTGGATGGCGGCCATATTTCTCCTCCTGTCAAAACATGGCATATGGACTAGTTAAACTAATTAATATGCAATCATTCACTTTTTCCAATGAAATAAAAAAAGATATCATTTAACATATTATATATACTTACAAATGTACAGATCAAGGCCTGTAAACCTTTCTAGCCACTATGATGTGTGACACGAAGTTTCTTAAGCCTAGCCTTGGAGGCCTTGTCCTAAAACATATACTAATTCAATTTAACTATGCACAAATAAAATTTAAATATCATTTAATAAATTTGATATAATATTATGAGAAAATTCAAATACCTGCGTACTCTCCTCACTGGACTTCCTCCATGCATTAGACTTCTCATATGCTTTTACAAGCTCTCTCCATACTTTCACACTTACATCAATTGGCCTTTTTTTCTGCCTTAGCTCAAGAGGGATTTTTTTATCTTCTTTGTTTGGTTGCATTGAAATCTCTTGCAATTTTGAGACATTCGTAGGTTAATCTTCTTTACAAACCAACCTGTGCCAAAATCAGTCTCCATGTCATGGATAACTACTTTTTTTAGGTGCATGGGTATCTTTGAGAATGGAAAATGTAGATGGTCTTTGAATTGTTGAAGGCATGATTCCTTCAACCTATTCACAAACATTTTCCCAGCATCTGTCATTCGGACTTCCCCTGAAACCACCTTGTATTCTATCTTTGTATTGTAGCTACCAATGGAAGATTGAAAATATGGCGTGGTGGAACTCTATGTCCCATGAGTGGAATTCTCTGCTCCCTATTCCACATTCTTAGAGTTTGTTGTCACTGATTTCCTCCTAGATATTTTGCTCGATCCAGGATTGGTTGGGGAATCAATTGATTCCCTTTGACACAATTGATTTGTTTGCAATGTTTGAGGGGTGCTAATAGATTGTTTTTCTATGTATCTAGCAAGTGTTGTCTAGTCCACATTAACCAATTTGTTCACTGCCTCTACCCCCAATATGGAAGCCAATTCCTCTTTATCTTTGTCAGTCTCATGTCCCTATATATATATTTAAATTATATTTCTTCTTTTAAATTTAGAAATAAAAAAGTAAAAAGTAAAATTCAAAGAAACAATGGAAACATTTACAAATCTATAAATTGACAATGAATTACCTCATTATGGCCAGAGTTTGTTGTCAATGCTCTCTTCCCTCCATTGCTTGACATTTTGAGGCAACCTAGGGAAAATTATTTTCATCCAGTATGTGGAGGAAAATGAAGAACACACTGTTAGGTATGAAATTTTTCATCCAGTTTGTGGTATGAAAGTTTTGCTTTGCAGGAAAATATGTTCACTGGGTTTGCTTAGTGTTGATAACCTAGGGAAAATATGTTTGCTCGGTTTACTTAGTGTTGATAACCTTATCATGAAAAAACTTTCATAATGCAATCTTGCACGAATTTTTCATGGCATTGGTGACTATGGCGCGGCTGGGCAAGACCAAGTTGTTTTTGCATTTATTTTCAACAGTTGCTCAACAGTGACCAACCCAATTCCCACATTTCCAAGAAGTTCACTATTTCCTTGATACCCAGGTTAGGGAAAGAATACAGAGGCATCCTTGCTTCGTGCTATAATATTTTGAGCCAAAGCTCAAATGGGTAGGGTAAATTTTTTTGTTGGTTTCTCAAAGGTTTTACAATTTATAATGATGGGACAATTTAGAGGTTGCTTGGACTAGTTAGGCCATGAACCAGTAAACAATCACAAATTCAAATGCAATACAAAGAGCAATAAACAATCATGAATTCAAGCAAAAAAAAAAATTGTAACCTTACCTATGGTGTCACAAACTAAATTGAATTTCTTATAAAAATTCAACTTAAAGGCTGAAAATATGCATGAGTTATTTGAGGAGGAGAGGATCAACAAGACAACTAGTTTTTTGGTCAAAATTCATAAAAGAAGGTCCAACATGGAAAAGAGTTTGGAGATTCCTTAGATTTTTGGTTCTTGGTCCCTTAGGCTGCTTGGTCTTGTGATCAACAACTACTTAGAGTGTACAAGGTGTTTCAATTTTGGGGATACAACTACATGATACAACCCTCTAATATTCATGAAACAAATCTAGGCCTCTTTATTGTCCAAAATGTACATTTGGAATTAAAAAAAAGAAACAATTTAGAACAAACCACTAGGAGATTAATGCCATATTATGGTCCATCATATTACAGTGGTGAATGGAGAAGGCTAGCAGAATATAAGCCTAGCATGCCAGCATATGGTCTAAATTCGAATATCTATACACATCGTCCCCTATTGGAAAGTGGAAAAGAAATGAATAGAGGTCATCTTATGTATATAGATGGACATGCATACACGCACAAAAATATTGTAGGATTTATAAATAGTAGTAAGGGAAGGGACCCTAATGTAAGACCAAATTGTGAATTTGTTGACGTTATAAATGATAAAGATGGAGATATGGAAAGAGAGGTTGATATATTGATAATGGTTGAGGCTATTATGGACCTTACCATTGGGGATGAGTTATTGATTGATTACCCCTTCTTAAAACACACTCCTGTGCGAAAGAAGAGGGAGGAACAAGGTCTCCCTAAGGATGTTCTTAAGAGCATAAAACCAAAGAATAATAAATGAGTGTGGACTGATGTTTTATAAACTATGTTGTCAAAATTGTGTTTTATAGCAATTATTGTATAAAAAAGGTAGTCTATAAAATAATGTTCCATTATTCATTTGATGTATATATGTTCATACAATTTATATAATGTCTAATATATGTATGTTGTTCATGTGCAGGTATTTTTCTATGAAGATATTTTGGACCCAAAATGGATATTTGTCATACATTATGATCTAAGATTAAGGCATGCATTTGATGATGCATTAGTGGATACTGAGCAAAACAATGATGACCAAAAAAATGAGAGAGATGGGTTAGAGAACATCGAAGAAATTGACATCCATGATGATGTTGAAGATGGTTATGTTCAGGAACAAGAAGACAACAATCCAAAGTTAGATGATGTTATGGAAGACAACAATATGGATGGTATAGAAAATGATCATCCAAATACATTTGGTAACAATATAGATGGTCTATAGTCAAATTTCAATGATGATGAAGATGATGCAGGTCAAGATGAGGATGATGATAATATTAAATACTTGAAAGAACATATGAACATTGACAATGATACACTAGATGACATTGTAGCAGACAATAATGTTAATGACCAAGACTTCTAAATTTTTAGAATTATTTGCAATCCATGTTTTAAAAAGGATGATTCTTATGGCCTAAACTTTGAAATGATTTAGTAATATTATGTTGTACTTGGACAATTGAAAACCTATTTTATTCTCCTAGCAAGCTTTTTATTTTCCATTATAATTCTAGACCAAACAACATTTGTGGGGATGGAATTTTACACCAATCTTAATTTGTATGAAGTTCACGAACTTGTTGTCAAGCAGTAAATTCCTTTCGTAGATAGGAAATGTAAAGGATTCATTTAAGAAAAGATAAGTAGTCTCTTTCTAAGGGTAATCTACATGCAAAAATTAAAAAGCACATAAAAAACAATTGTATAGTAGAAAATTAGATTCAATCAATTATGTCTTATTTCACTTACACACTTATCTGAAAGACATAGGGTATTCACCATACATTTCCCTTGACAATGCAAACATGTGCTTTCATTTATTTTTACTGTATATCTCAGAAGTGAAATTGTTGTTAAATAATGATGCATTGAGAAAATAATATATACAAAAAAATGCATAGAAAATGTTTGAAATTTAACATGCAACCTACTATGTTGTGTTTGAGGGAATCAAGATTAACTAGAACAAGAAATAAAAATAAAATTTTGATGATTGTACTTAAAAGTGAATAGGATATATGAAAAGTGTGGACAATGATGGTGTTGAAATTGAAAACCTTGATTCTCATGATTTTACTATTTTATATCATTTGAGATAAAGAGCACATACAATTTTATATACATAGAAAATGAAGATTTGAAACTAGTTAACTAAAAATGTAAACACTATAATATTTTTCCTTAAACAATAATTCACATGTACTCACTTACAAAAAAGGGTGAAGCATTTTTTATTCAAACTCTATTTTATTTAATAGACATAACAGTAAAAGAATATTTATAAGTACAAGAATATATACACTGTTTCATAGAAAATAAGGAATGTTTCATAGAATATACAAGTACAAGATTATATCATCATCATCATATCCTTAATTAATACCTATTGCAATATCCTTAAATTGTTCAATCTTTGGTATGAATTGTTGGCAGAAAAAATTAGGATTACTTGGATGCTTCTTCCATTCATTTTGTATCAACATGTGTTCATGAAGACACAAAAGTTATTAAAATATTAATGCACGTAACTCAAAATTATTTAAATAAGAAAATTTGTTAACTTTATTATTTTAAAATAGTTTCCATTTTTATGTTGAACATGTAACAAGGAAAAATAAGCTCAAATTTTCAAAAAAATTAGCTGCTCTACCAACATCCACAATAAATGCTTTACTATATCAGCATATTCATTCACATAAGCACAATATTGAGGCTCAATAACTAATATTCATTCAAATATAAGAAGAAATAAGTATGAAAACATAAGAAAAATACAGAATGATAACACAGTAATGGAGAATCTATGATAATAAGATGTTCTCCATTATATTGCTTCAATTGATATATATTAATAATAGAAGTATTCAAAATGGAAATGATATATGATGATGATAATTTAAAACTAGGCCTTGGTTTCCTATTTATATACGAAGCAATAAGCTATAGGCCTTTTACAAAAAGAAACAACCTTTCATAACTACTTCTTTTACTAACAACTATTTAATTAGCATAATTAAGGAAATAACAAGAATTAAGACATTTTGACATATGGTTCTAGTATTCAACATAGAAGACCCATGATCATTGATATGGAAAAGTCTTCCTCTCCATGATGAATGTCCAAATTCTCTTGCCTTAGTGTCATATTCTTCTGAAACCGAATACTTTTCCTCCCACTGATACACTGTAAAATCTGATGGCCACTTATATTCTTAGATCTTTTGCATGTTTGAAAGATGAGTTTTCCCTCGAATATCTAGTAATTCCTTTGTATAATTGACAAAATTTAGGTGTCCCACATCAAGAACAATCAACCCATCCATGATCTGATTTAGTCTGGGAAGACTAGTATCATCATCCTCTTGTATATGAGTTATGCACTTATGAAAAAATTGACTGAATTCTTTCTTCCACTTATCTAAGTCCTCCAATTGATCACCATCTCTCATGATTTCAAGTATATACCACTATTTTCAAGTGTGGAATAAATCCATTCATGTTACAATCTTTTTATCAAACCCTTGTACATACTGAAATTCATCAATAATCATCTTCATAGTTTGTTCAGTTGGCTTTAATGTTGTGGGTGCATTAGGACTTCTTTGTAGAACTTTGCATAACTTAGCCAAAGTGTGGTGAATAGGTTGCCACCTTTTGAACAAAGGATCTAATAGAAGCATATGTGTCTTTATTTGATCCATTTCCTGCTGAAGTGTTTTATAACTATCATGCACATTCTCCAGTTTATCCATAATTGATTTTATCCTGTGCTCAAGAATCTTTTCCATAACCTCACAAATTCATCTTTTCACTTCATCTTGGGTTTGATTGCTAGCCTTCTTTACCTCATCCACTTCCTTCTCTGGAGTTTTTACCTGTTCTACAGAAATGTTCTTCACAATATCCATTGGAGCAATAGGAGGCCTGTATAAAACCATCTCCTTGCTTTGTGAGGGTCTTGCTCCTGATCTTAATTTTTCTTTCAATTTGACATTCTACATGAATATTTTATTAACTTCATCATTTAGGAACCTTTGTTCCTTTTCATACTCCTTCAATTTTTCTTCTAATCCCTTAACAATTGCTCGAGTGAACATGGCCGAATGCATGGTCATTGTGGCTGCCTCCAAAGGGGTGGTATCTTGTATTGTCCTTACCATTGCTGCCCCTTTCATCCCTTGAATTACATCCAATAATTTTGGCTTCTGTGTATTTTTTTGTTTGATCCATATGGCCAAGGTTTCAATCTTTGGGTTATACCCAGTTCCACTCACACCTTCATCGGAGTCAAATTCTGCAACTACCATTGGATCTTCCTAAGCCCACTCTTGATCAAGAAAAAAAAATTTCTTTAATTCCAATCCAAGGAAAATGAGCATATTGCTCTTCAAGACCATTTCTCTAGCCTTTTGGGGGCTAATGTCAATGTTGTCAACTCTTAATTCTTGGAAAGTTTGTGCTGCCATTTCATTTTTCTTTGATTCTTCAATTCCTGCTTCAGCTAATTCCATCCTCTCTTGAAATTATTTTATCTTCATCCTCATCCAAAAATCCTTAAACTCAAGAGTCTTAATGAATTCATCATCTTCTATGAATCTCCTGGCTGCAATTTCCCTTTCATCTTCATGCACCTCTATACTTGTTTTTTCTACATCACCCATCCTTTCCTCTTGTCTATGGGCACTGGTCTCAAGGATGGGCTAATCAACTTCAATATCACCTTTCAATGACTGTAGTATTGTAGCCACTTCCTCAATATCGCCCACCTCTTCAGTATCCTCATAAGGTACTAACTGTTCAATGCTTCATGTCTTCTATCTTTTGGGAGGTAACTACTCCATGGGAGGCTCAGAGGTTTCACCTGGGGTATGCTCTGCAGTTGCACCACTATGATGTTCTTTGAGATATGCTTCCTTCTTTCTATACAAGTCTTCAAATCTACCAATTATCAATTCTATCCTCTTGATGGGGTCCTTTTCCTCAACAAAATATCCTAGGAAATCCTTGGACCTCCACTTCGTCCTTTCTTCAACCTTCTTCATATATTCCCATTTTTTCCTTCTACTAAGTACATCATTATAAGTAATGTAGTTCCTTATGACATCTTATTCAAAATATACTTGGTGTGGAACTCTAATTTTGGTAAGAATATTGTGCCTTATGTTGTTCATATTATTTTTAGGGTCAAAGGCTCTTTCTTTTCCATATTTCAATGCATATCTTGTCTTTAAATAATACTGTAACTCCTCTAGTGTGTCTGAACCTACAGTCCAATCTTCACACTTGGTTTGGTTTGGTAGGAAAGTTCCTTTCTTCTACTTTTGCATTACATCTTTCTCTATCCATATCATTTGCCACATAAATTCAAGAAATGCTAATCTAAGGGGCACAAATTTTGGCAGTATGTGTGGAGCAACATGGAATCCATAAACTCTTATTATTGTAACTTATGGGAGGAAGAACCAATCTCCAAAATTGTGTCTATGACCCTGCTCTAGTCTTAAATCCAAAGGTCTCACTAGTTGCAACATTTTGGTTGAAAATATTGGTATTGCATACCCAAGAACTCGAAGGATTCTTTGTACAAAGTCTTCGTAGAATACAAAAAAGCTTGAATTCTTGCACTGTCTGTCCCAAATATAGCACCATTTCTTGATAGGTGTGGGATTCCCTTGCTCATCTACTATAGCCAAGTCCATTCTTTTAATCCATTAGTCCCTATTCTGGTACAATATCAGATGACACAGTAGGGAATAGTGTCTGAATTTAATCGGTGCTCTATCCTCTATAACCTAGGAGAATTCATCATCTAACGACTTCTCAAGGTATGAAGCAAAGTCATATTCAATATTAGTTTTAGGGTTTTGAATTCTCATGGCCATCATCATTAGGCCTATTGGCATTTTATTTTGAGCATCTATCCCCAACACTTGGCAAAGAGCTAAATATGTATTCACAAAGTAATACTGAAAATATGTCACACTAAATGGTTAAGTAGTGGTAGTAGAGATGGGGAATGTTCTGTTACTAATGCTTCTTTTCATATATAAGGGTACCTCATCACTTCTATAAGTTTTTTTTAACCTAGCATTTAATCCTCCTCACTTTTCTATAGGTTTATCTTGGTCATAGCCTGCTTTTTTAAGCCAAAACACTCAATGATGGATTTTCTAGTTCCTTCTACCAATACTGTGCCATTTGGAAACCTTACTATTTTGGTAGCTAAGTGATAGTGTTTGGCTAGCAGTCTAATAAATTCTACATCCACAAACATATTTGGGACAATCAACCTTGCTATATCCAACATCCAAGCGTTTGACACTGGAATCTTCTCATTTCTCTTACTGTAAAAATACAAAACTAGGTCCCATCCAGATTTGGAAATGAGGGCATTCCTACAACTTTGTGCGGTGTCCATGAGAAACTTCTTATTACCCTCTTTAGTAGACCCTGGAAGTATATCTAATATATACTGATGGAGTGGCCTCTTATTTACTTTAGGTTCTTCATCTTTAATTTTAGGTTGAATTTCTTTTACTTCTAATTGTTTTCTTTTAGGAGGCATGTTTCAATTTTCTCTACTATGGCTTCAAATGACAAAACCTTGAAATATTTTTTATATTAATAGAGCTCTTTTAGAGAGTTTTCATGCACTTACCTGAGTATTTCACGCTTGCAAGACTTCTTCTTCTCATATCCTTAGCTCCTTCCATGCTAGTGCACTACAATTGAGAGTGATTTTTGGAAAACTCACTTATCTTTAGATGGTGTTGTATTCAGTCATATTAGTTTTGGCAACACTTAATAATTTAATAGCATTTAATTTTGGCAACTGATGTGATTTGTTGTAAATTTTAATGATGCCACGTTTACTGCACTACTACCTTGCTCAAGGCTTCTTGCTACAGGGTTGCAATGTATACTGCTCTACTGCATATGTTGCTTACCTTCTCGGTGGTGTAGTGGTGTATGCTTTTGATCATTACTTGAAGAGTGTCGATGAGACAATCTTATTTGTCTTACCCATATCTCAATGTCTGATCGACATAAGATCTTATGTTCCTCTGATGTTGGTTGCCGGTGTTGATGAGTCAAGTTAATATCTCTTGCCGATATGCCACTATCTCATTGATATTTTACTTCGATGATATTTCTTTATATATCAATGTAACTCTTCCATGTCAGATAGATTTGTGATTATCGCTATGCTATAGTGGTGTTTTTCCCTTCCCTTCTATTGTTTGCTGCACTACCGCCTTGCTCAAGGCTTCTTGTTGCAAGGTTGTAGTGTATACCACTCTACTGCATATGTTGCTCACCTTCCCAATGGTATAGCAGTGTATGCTTTTGATCAGTACTTGAAGAGTGTCGATGAGACAATCTTATTTGTCTTATCGTTATCTCAATGTCTCATCGACATTACTTCGTTATATCCAAGAGTTGTGTTTCTCCGAGCACTTGTAGATATACCTTGTCAATGTCACATAAGTGCTTCTCTCCTCGATATTCCCGTATCTTGTTGACATTTCACTGTTTTACATCATCGATGAGACATATAAATAAGTCTATTCGACATAGGGGTGTCTAAACCGACACTAAACTCGAAGCTAAAGTCGGAGCTAAAATCAATGCTACACTTGAAGCTAATATTGGTGCTAAAGATGGAATTATTTTAGGCACTAATCAGTGCCTAAATTAGTGCCAACTTGTACTGGTCGGCGTAGTAAATGCCAAAAATTGTGCCATCTCGATAAATAGCACTGACATTTTCAAAAAATTGCCAAAAAATACATTAAAATAGTGGGTGGAAGCAAAAAACAGAGAAAAAAGTAGAGCAAATCATAGGGATTTGCTGTAGTGAATGAACTGATGTAGCTATAAATGATTAATTTTATCCATATTTACACTATAATTGATTAATTGAATAAGGCTCACTTACAAATTGGACTACAGTATGGTTGCATAGTTGTTAGGACTAAATAATCACAAAATAATATTTGTAAAATAGTGTAATGATACCTACTAGTTGGTGAGTATCGACCTTTAATATTGTCTAGCTTGTATCCCCCCTACACCTTGAAAAGTAGATAGTCATGCAACTACAAAACATAGGGATCACAAGGACATTCAAGTACCCATCCATCCTAGCACATTTGATCCTTTATCAATGTTATCATTTGACCAACCTACCATTTCCTATTTCATTAAATGATGTGAGCTATTTTTAGTATTGTGGATCCCTATCCTCTAGTTGACCACTCATTATTTCACATTTATAGAGTTATTCCTCATTCCCACACTTTCCTTCATCTCAAATAAATATATTCTTATATTGACCAAAATGTTTATGACTACCTTGAGTTCAATCTAGATGAAGGAGAATAGTTTTTTGGAGGAGGTAATATAGTCATAAGAGTATATGGGTTCACTAGATTATTATACAATCTTCTAAGAATGGTTCTATGATGAGTGTTTTCCTTAGAGTTCCTACACAAGAAAGATATAATAAAAAATTAACATGGAACTAAAAAATGTAGATCTACATTCTACTCCCTCCTATATACCTCTTTGTGACATCAATGTAACCAAGAATAAGTAACTTATGGGTTTCCTTCATGACGTCAATCTAATGAAGAATAAAACTTCTTTTATTCACACTATCTATCATCCAAGCCTCCTTGAACATCTCCTAGATGCTTAGAGATGCTTCAAACTAGGTCAAACTACCCTATATTCTCTCTATTTTTGTACAACTCATTAAATTGTCCTAGATGTTCTCCAATTGCTCATAATTTCATGGAAAGAAGTTATAATTAATCATTCAAGTCTCAACTATTGGATCTTTCTCAAACTTGCCAATAGAACATGTGGAAAATGCTTAGAAATGATTAAATTCCCTAATAGCCCATGTGGGAGATATTTTAGGACAAGATTTGACAATTGTTTGATACATTCAAGTATCCTTCATTCTTATATCTTCCTCAAATATACCTTGCAATACCCTTGTCATGATTGACTCTACTATATTAATGTCTCTTGCATTCATATCCTTTTTAGCTAGCATGAAGGTGTCATAGTATGGTCTGCGATTTTTTTTGTCTTCTTTTGTCCTTTTCCTACACTGTCCTCTTTACTATCACTGCTAGGTCCTCACATAAAAATAAAATAAAAAAACATTACTTCATTTTCTCATCTAAGGCTCCTAAGGTTTAAAACCCCTACCAAACTATCACCTTTGTCTACTGTGTTGTGACTAATCCATCCATTTCTCATTCCTTTCTCTATCCTCTATTTTTTTGTCAAAATAACATATGAATGTCTTGAGTATCCTTCATTCTTTTCCATGGTTTATGAGGCTTCTTCTTACTATCTTTCTCAATCATGTTAAATTCCCTTGGTGTTTTAGTGCAATAGTGTTCTATTTAGACATAAGTGGAAGATATCCTGAATAAGTGACATCAATTTTCAAAAATAATCACTAGTCTTAGAGAACATAAAATATGATTACTAGTTGTCCACTATTTCATAGGTACACTAAACATGATCTCCTAAAATTCAGCCCACAAATATACTATTAAAAATAAGCTAGGAACATAGCTTGTGAAAGCAATGGTCATACATTTGTCATTTGGATGTTGAATATGATAACTAATCATTTCTAGATGTGGATCAAAGTGACTTCTTAATTAGGACATTGAGTTTTCAATGGTTTGTTAGTGTTCTTTCAATTGTTCATGAATTACTTAAAACATAGAGATGATTTTCATCATGTATAGGTTTAAATACCTTCTATGGATTGTCTTTTGTATCAATAACTTACAAAATCAAAATTCTTAGTTCCTTTTCATATTTTTCTATAGTCTTTTTCATTGTCCAAATTTTTTTCTTCACTACCTATCTTCTCTTCAAAGCATCATTTACCTCTTATCATCTAGTAGTCCTTTACCTTGCTCATCGTGATGATTTTTATGTATTCATTGTAAAGGCATAGAGCCATTTCTTACTCTTCATAGGTCTGTAACTCTATCCTTTTATTATCAAAAACTCTCTCAATACTACCCTAAGACTATGTCCCTTAATCTTTATCATAAGGTGTCCCATGATGCTCATTGTGTGCACTTCTTTACTTTTTCAATTGTCAAATGTTCCAATGCCTTCTCATTGATGACCATAATATTCTCCTTTTCATGATTAGTTATTCTATCATCTTTGGTATAAACAAGACTAGTATATTAAACTCAGGTGAGGAAACTTAAAAATCATAGTGATTAGGCCAAAGAAAGAATATTCACGATTTTTATGGTAAATGGAGACCACAATTTAATCACTATCATCTAAAAAAGGTTAATGCCATTGTAAAAAAATTGTTGCATATCTGATATAAGGGGATCCAAACCTCAATCAAAAACACACAACAACAAACTATTCAACTTAGAAAATACTTGAAATAACACAAAAATCTCCAAGAAATGTCTTGGCTTCTCATTAAAACTCTCCTTCAATTATATAGCAACAAAGAATTTCTGAAAATAAATTGTTTTTCAGCCATGTGGGTTGATGAAAACCATTAAAAAAATAATATAAATATTATTTACAATAGTAAATATTAATAAAAAAATGGTCTTCTTCAATCCAACTTCTTTCACAAGGTTCTAGCTCCTTCAACTTGCAATCTTCAATGGAAATCACTGATGCAAGAAACCTACAACCTTCAAGTCTATTTGTTGCTATCCAAACACCTTCAAAATTGAAACAAAAAGGTCTTCTTGGTCTCTTTCAACCCTTCTTCTACCGAATCTATCAAGCTCCCTTCACATGGACTTCTCTAGCTCAGTATCTCCTAAAATGTGGAGCTCACTAGCTCCCTAAAACATGGGCTTCTATGCAAATAGAAATTTGCAAAAATGGAGCCTTCAAATCTCTCTTCAATCCAACATCTCCCATATCAACTTGCAAAAAATCTAAATCCATCTTCCTAAATGACAAGGCCTGAATATATAGACTTGTGAATGAGAAAAACAATAGTTTTCCAAAACCACAAGCAAAACACCTCCTTGGAAAAATAGCGTCCCATTTAGAGAATAAATCATAAAATACTAAAAATTACTCAATACTCACATGGCCTTCACATGGGAACCTAAACCATGACCAATCAAATTTGGTCAATTTAGTGTGCTTCATTATTCTCTGATAACTCCAATGGTTCCATGAAAGAACATGCACCAACATGCAAACTTGGGAACCCAACATGCAAGATCATGTAAATCATACAAATCAGCAAGCAAGAACATGCATTGATGAGTGGTCCTCACCTTAAAATGGACACCTAGGATGGAATATTCCTTTTGGCTTCTCTAGAAATATTTACCAAAGTAAATCCATCTCCAAAATTACAATTACAAACTACCATAGGGGAAAATTATAATATTTAGAAATTAAAATAATTAATTCCACACACATTAGCCCTTATTAAAAATACAAAACAAAGCAAGGAAATATTTTTGGTTGATGAAAGATTTTCGATGATTGTGGATGCTCCAACATCATACACCTAAGGTAGGAATTTTTTTATAAATATGGATTCACAAAATGGAGTTGAGTGGTAGTACCACCCTTTTGGATTGCAAGCAATTCTCAGTAAACACCATCATTGAATTAGATAGAGTAATTTCTTCCTCCACCTCTTCCACCAAGTGTGCACTCTATTCCTACTTCCTCCCATGGACATTACATCCACCATGGACCATCCTCCTTCATCACATCTCTTCTTCCTTTCTTTCCTTCTTCATACGATCCAACCCACCACAAACTGACCACCTCCACCAAGTTCCTCTTGCACCATTGTCTACAACCTTTATACACAAACATGAAATTTTTGCATACCAATATTCAACTAAAACTTCATCTTCTACTACTGCAATCTCTTCTTTAGAAGGTAAATAATCACCAATTTTAAACTCAAAATTAGAATTTACCTCATCCTTCTTTTCTGCTTCAACATCTTCTTCTTCATCCTTTGCTGCAATATTTATCTTCTCACCTCCATAGGAAAGTTTTGCAAGTCACTCTTATTTTATTGACGATAAATATTTTTTACTCTCTTTATTTTTTGTAACCTTCTCAAGCTCTGTCGCTGCAACATCTTCATCTACAATAATTGCTACACTTTCTTTGGCTGGAAAAAAATCTTCTATCTTCCTTATCTCCTCTCTCAGTAGGAGATCTCCTTCCTTTCCAATCACCTCATCATACTTAGGAAACTCAAAGTTGGTCATATTAACTTCTACTACAACCTCTTCTTTTACACATACAACCTCCTTATTCTCCACCATTATTCCTTCAACAAGATATGTCTCAACTTCAGGTTCATCAATTTCTTTGTATTCATTATCTTCTTCTTCTATGCCACATGCATGACACCTTGCTACATCATCTTTCTTTCCTACAATAAAAATATCATTAGAAAGATAATCACACTTACCTCCAACTCTCATCTCTTCTTATTTTATCCTTTCAATCTCTACTTCTAGTTTTATCACATGTTGCTTCATCTTTATCATTTCAACCCTCACATATTATTCTCTAATCTTTTGAAGTCTCTCTCTAATTTTCTCAAGTCCAGGAATCCTTAGAATCCATCCAATGAAAAAATTCATTGTCTTCTTCCTCTTTTCCATCCTTAAGGCCTCACAAATCCTTAATACAAATTTTAAAAACCCTTAGGTTCTACTTATGTAAACTACCTCACTCAGCGATCTATTTGCAAATCCTCAACATTCTCCACCCCTAGGTCCTAGTGCAAACTACCTCACATCGGTGCTTATACCTGCACAATCCAAAACTCCTACTCTGATACCACTGATGCAAGGGGATCCAACCCTCAATCACAAACTTATGACAAAAAACTATTCAACTTCAAAAATACTTGAAATAACACAAAAATCTGCAATAATTATCTTGGCCTCTCTTTCAA
>VDFB02272715.1:0-26519 GCA_007258455.2 Sequoia sempervirens
AGAAGCCCCAATTTGATAATGGAGAAGTGGTGCAATTTCATTCAAACGCATACAAAAGAATGGAAAATTTTCCCAAAATTTCATAGTTTTGCAAACAACTTCAAACACTTGGTATTCAAATTCTTCAGCAGTACTATTAAATTTCAACCAAAATTCATGGACAGAGAATTGAAAACCTGGATATTTCACTTCCAGCTGTAGTTGCTCGCCAGCCAATTCTTCTCTTTGCCTCTTCTGGAACTTATTTTCTGAAAGGTTTCTTCTTCTTCCCTCCTTTCTTGTTACTTTACAAACTCTTTTCTTTCTACTATTTCCCAAAAATCATTCCGAAACTTTCTTTTTTTATAAAACCAACATTTTCTTGGCAGCCATTGAAACTAATTTGCAGAGCATATTTTCAAGAACCGCTGTTCTTCTCAAAAACTCTTTTCCCTTTTAATAATATTTTTATTTTTCCATTTCCAACCCTAATCTTGAAAAAGATTTTGGAATGAAATTAAAATATCATTTTTGTTTTACATTTCATATTCACAAATAAGAAATATGTAAAAATAATCTTCAATTACCATAGCACAAAGAAAAACCTTTCAAAAAATAAACACCCAAGACTAAATGCAAAGTAAGTATTTATCTAATAATCTAATTATTATCTAATTTTATTATCACAAACATTAACACAAGTTAAAAGAAAAATTGGATACTTACCTAGATTTATATCATGATAATCATTTAAAACCAAAGTTAAATTATAATTAAAATTAATTTCTTTTACTTTATTATGTTTACATTTCACTATTTATTTAATTTGACTAATTATTATTTAATTTGCAAATAATCAAAACAATCAAACTAAAATTGTCATTCCTAAATGCAATCTACATGAATCTAAGTGCTTGTGTGTGTGATCAAGAGAATATCCTGCTTTATCCTGTCAAGAAGCTAACCTCCTCTCCTTAATCACACCCTTGGTCTTCGACCACCTGCATCTCAAGTGCACTCAAGCACACAACAATAAACTAAATTAGTATCCCACAAAGATATAAATTAAAACAATAGAATGCATTAAAATTCAAATATTTCTATTTTATTTTGCTTCATCTTCAAAGTAAAACACAATCAATATTATTCAACTTTTCATAATTTAAGTAAACACTTTCATATACCACCATGCCAAAACACCATAATATTCATTATTTCTCTATCACACACATCAACTCATATAAAAAATCCACACAAAACCAAAAGAATCTTGCATCAGGGTCTAAGACATGACAATCCCTGTATCTATCCTATGTATAGTGTAAGATGTGGGTGAGTCTGGTGCAGATATATAAAATTCTAATGCAATCCTTGAACTAGATGAAGATGAACCCTCATCACTGTGAGAACTGGAAGAAGAAGATACTACACTAGGAATCTGCTAAGAATGATCTAAATCACCAGTACTGTAATTAGGATTTGAAGAGTCCATAGTATGTTGAGAAGTGTCAAGTATAGTTTCAAGAGATGTTTCTTGAAACTTAATACTTCTCTCAATAAAAAACTCATGTGTGGTAGGGTGGAGTAGGCGATAGCCTTTTACACCATCTAGATATTCCATAAAGCTGCAAGGTTTGGATTGTGGATCCATAGCCTTGCATTTCTCTTTTGGAATGCATGCTATGGCATGCAAGCCAAAAAATATGAAATGATCAACTATAGGTTTCCATCCTTTCCAAGCTTCAAAGGGAGTGATACCCTTTAAGGATTTATGTGGAACTCTATTCTGTATGTAACATGCACAATTGATTGCTTCTGCCCAATATGATGGTATGAGGCCCTTAGAGTAAATTGTACAATTAGCCATCTATTTTAAAGATCTATTTTTCATTCTGCAACACCATTTTGTTGTGGGGTATAAGGAACTGTGTATTGTAGATCTATCCCCTCTGATATACAAAACTGCTCAAAACTATTGTTGACATATTCTCTCCCAATATCTGTTTGAAGAACCTTGATGACATTCCCTAATTGTTTTTCAACAAGAGCTTTCAAATCTTGAAAAGACTCAAAAATTTCTAATTTTTACCTAAGAAAGTATCCCCATGTAAAATGTGAGAAATCATTAATGAAGGTGAGAACATATCTAGCCTTTGCAAAAGATGGATGGGGAAAAGCCCTTGAAACATCACTATGAACAAGTTCTAAAGCTTGTGTTTCCCTCCATGATTTACCTTTGTCAAATTTTGTTTCTAGATGCTTTCCAAGTGCATAACCTTCACAAAGACCTTTAGAAAATTTAAGCTTAGGTAATCCCTTAACCATATTTTGTTGACATAGTTGTTCAAGATAGCGGTAATTAAGATGGCCAAACGGCTCATGCCATAGTTTGCTAACTTCATCTAAATGAGTTAGTAGTGCTTTTGGAGAAATAGTTAGTAGTGCTTTTGGAGAAATATCTATGGAAAAATTGGAGAAGGAATATAATCTAGATTGGTGATTTTCCTTTCCTATTGCTACCAAATTTTTTCTTTGTAATTCTCTTATCTCAACTAAATATGGAGAGAACTGTACTATCATGCCCTTCCCTAAATGAGTTATTTGATACACTGAAAGTGAGATTAGTTAAGAGTGAAGGTATAGTTAGAACATTAGAAAATGTTCCTCCTTTGACTTCAATAGACCCTCTCCCTTTTACCAATGCTAGAGTATCATCACCTAAGGTGATTGTGGACATACTTGAGGGTTCTAAGGATGAACAAGCAACCTGTGAACAACCCATATGGTGTGAAGCACCAGATCTAGAATCCATGATGGAGATAAAGATTCTTTAACAACTAAGTCTTCCCTTTGATTTCTCTTTGTCCTTATTATTATCTTGATTTGATGACGATGCCTTGATAGAATCAAGTAGCCCTATATTATTCTTTTTGAGAATTTTTTGTAGAACTTCAATTTTGTTCTTCATGTAGTGATGTTCATTCTGTCCAATATTTTTATAAAAGGTGCATGCAACTCTCTTTTTACCTTGAGAGTCCTTTTTGGAGTTGTCAATTTTGCTTTCTTTCTTAACTTCCTTATCCTTTTTAGTGTTCTTCTTCTCCCCTTTTGAAGTTTGATGTGTTTCATTCCCTGCAAGTAGGGCAAGTGAGGTTTAGTAGACTTCAAATTACCCATTTGAATTAACTTTTCTTGCTCCCTTGTGAGGTCAGCAATAAAGTTATCAAGTGTGGGAATTGACCATGAGGCTCCAAGAGCCCTTTTAGTAGAGTATAAAGTTGATACAAAAATAGAAAATTCTAGACCTAGCTTGGAAAGTACAGAAAGGATTAATTGATCTTCTTTCTTGTCAATTCCACAATCTTTTAAGTGCAACTTCAAGGAATTAAACTTAGTAAAAAAGTCTTGTAAAG
The DNA here is from genome assembly GCA_007258455.2 of Sequoia sempervirens. Taxonomy (NCBI): domain Eukaryota; kingdom Viridiplantae; phylum Streptophyta; class Pinopsida; order Cupressales; family Cupressaceae; genus Sequoia; species Sequoia sempervirens. The sequence continues at coordinate 3,393 of VDFB02272715.1, forward strand.
TTGAAAAATTCCTAGGACTAAGACCTAAGAGTTGATTTTCCAACTCATGGCTTCTAAGTTCATCTATTTTCCCAAAAAGTTTGTCAATACCTTCCCAAACTTGGTTGGGTGTTTTCAATTCTCAACATGGAACAACAAATCAAGAGATAAATTTAGGCATAGAAAGCCAAATGCTTGATCACACTTATTGAAAAAAATTTCTTTGTCTTTAGTTGCAGTAGGTTCTTTCTCTGTTCCCATAGTTACCCTATATAAGCCTTTGTTCTTAAGTACAAGAATTACTTTCATCTTCCAATTATAATAATTGAAAGGTGTTAGGGGCACTATAATAACATTAGATTCCATATTTCTTTGACTAAGATAGTTGTTTGTAGAAATGCAAAAAAAATGTTTAGAAGTGCATGCAAAAGTGAAAAATGACAACACAAGCACTTCTCAAGGAAGTGTGAAAATGTACCACACACAACACCCCCCTTGATTATTCCTCCCCTCCCCCCCAATTTGGCACTGTATAGGAGTGCTTGTAACTGACCCAAAAAAAAACACACAAACAAACACTTTATAGGATGAGTGCAATTTTGTTCTTTTTGAAGTTGTGAAAAAAAAAGAGATGCCCTTTTGCAAAAAAATGGAACGTAAATCTAAGCAAAAGTTATTACACTAAATTTTTTTTCCCTTTACAAAATTGATCCTCCTTGCAAATAATTTTTCTAGATTTTTAGATAGAATTGCAATGCACCAAAAAGTCAATATGAGAAAAAAAATTAAAATAGGGGCTTTTGCCCATGTGACCAAGTGATTAAGTTTGGAGAAGATTACACCTTCCTAGCCGTATTGTAAAAAAAGGAAACAACTTGCCCTGAGAGTTGCTTTGTTGCTAAGTACACACTATTAAAACAAAACATAGGTGAAAAAAAGAATAGTTTGAATATTCAATCCCCACAAGATGGGAAAAAATAAGATATAAAAGACTGTTGAAAAAGTGCTGAGAGCAAAAAATCAGGTCTTCCCCTTACAAGTACAATTATAGATTCCTCTCCAAGTTTTTCCTCTGTCCCTCCAATTTTTCTTCACAACAAAGTTTTACAAATTCTTAGTCCCTCCAATTGGGATGAATCGCAACAAAGACCTGAGTTTTCTAGATTCAGGGGAGGGCACGAATTTGGAAGAATCATAGAAATGGAGTGCATAAGGGAGGAGGAGATACAAGCAGTGGATTTTGTGGCCTCTCTCACTTGGAAGCCAGGACGAGCAAAGCCAGAGCAAAAGCACATCGCCTCCAAGATGCCTTGTGAAAATAGATAAGGCTAAGATTTAGGTGCTACATGCAGGTGGGCATGTGAGCTATGCGAAATTATTGTGCAAGCTATTAATCATGCCTTACATCCTCCAAATCGAGCTTTCAAAGAGTATTTTACACCTTCTAATCTCGCCTCCTATCTACAAAAAAATGAAACTACCCCTCAATCTTTCCTCCTAAAGAGGCTGAAAACTACCAGATAGTTGGAGGGGTTGCAGCTTGGATGGATGCAAAGTTATCACAAAAATAAAGATTAAAAAAACATAGACAATTACTGCCTCACGATTCCAATGATACGTAGCCTTCAAATAACTAATCACACACAGGGATGAATATATGGATAAAAAAATACAAACAATTTTGTTCACCTTCATGTCTTAAGAATATCTTGTATGGCTCTGATACCATCAAGAAATCAGTAAACACAAAGATATAAATTAAGCACAGTGAAGACACCAAAATCGTATGCAATCAACTTGTTGTATTAGACAGTCAAGGGTCTCCTTATAAAGGATAAATATCCAATTATGAGGTGTTGATGTGTATCAACACCTCTCCAATCTATAAGCTAACTAGGCAACTCATAAGGAAAATATCCAATTTATGCCAATGAGTCATACAATAGTGAATGCCTAAGTAGGCTTAGGTCAGCCTATGTTTAACACACCATTAATGAAAACACTGACACTTACAATCATTAAATGTCTAATGCATAATTATAAATGCATGAGAGAAATAGTAAATGCCTAGATAACTACATGCCTATTGATGAGATATGGTCTCGGTTAAATACTAGTTTCTAGAATGCCACCTAGGAAACTAACTCCTAAGTAAACTTATAAATGATGTGAATAGGTCCTCACTAATATCTAGTTAGGAATTATCCCCATTCACACTAACACCCCCCATAAGTGCAACTTGGGAGTGCAGTTATTTCTTGTGAATGTAGGTTTTTCAATGAAAATCAAGCTCTCTATTCTGCACATGTGGAAAAATAGCAGATTATCAAATTTTTTTTGAAAAATACTAGTGCACTAGATATTTAAGTCCTTGATCCAACAAAAAAAATGAATTTTGATACATACAAAAAAGTTATGTTGTATACAGTCCATCTATGTTTGAATTATAATTGGTTCAACTTCGAAACTTGATTAAGGAAAAAAATATTCAATAAAAAACTATGAAACCAAATGAAAGAGCTAGATATCGTAGTTACAAATCTAAATTTGAAAAAAAAAATTATTCTTCATGGAAAAAAAATTATGTTGTATATGGTGAGCATCGCTCCTTAAAAATAGTGTTTACTAAAAAAAAAAACTAGTTTTCAAAGGAGATGGAAAAAGAAGTGCAATCTGATTCCAATTTTTTTGAAAAAAGTACATTTAGAATCTATAGAAAAAATATCACAAATCACTAGTTTGCATCATCTTCAAATTCCTCACGGTTTAGCCGCTATACGTGCTCGAAAGTGAAGATTTAGTTAGAAAAAATTAGTTCAGTGTTTAGTTTGGCCAAAAATTGTAACCTAGTATTGTGGGATCACCCTAGTCTAATGTCAAAAAATAATTTGTATCCCTTTCGGAAGAAACAAAACCAAGTACAAATGCAGCGATGCTTCCCATTCTAGATAGGAATTTAAGGAAGGAAGGATGAATGAGTATGATGATGATGTCTCTTAAAACTGCTCATGTGTCTCCTTGCTCAAGGAAGATGAATATACCACAATCAAATTAGGCACATTCCCAATCAATGAAGAAGGTGGCAAACTAGGACTATGTGAAAACTGATGTTGAACAAGATCCAAAGAATGCAATACAATGATCCCTCTATTGAAGGAATAGATGGATACTAGATTGCCCCCCAGAACATGAAGTGTCCTCAAAACAACTGAAAGAAGTATGAAGCCAAACGAGTGTCCTACATGATGATAAACCACATGTCTCCCACTATGAAGAAGCAAATCCAATGGTAGATGTTGAAGAAACTCCAACTCCATAATGAAATGGGAGGGAAGAAGTTTCATATATGAAATCTATGAAGAGGAATCAAGTCCCTCCAAGGTAGTCTCACCAAGATCAAGATCCCCAATCAAGGCCGAAATAATGGAATGTGCAGACTCAAGAAAACCCAATCTACATAGAGGAGAGATGTCCCCTCAAGAATTTTGTCCAAACTTGTAGAAGTATCCAAGTTTATAATACCTAAAATGAAGCCATTCTGTGATCCCAAGTCTGGAAAAATGAATATGCTCTGATCAATAAGAATGATGGAAGCCTGATTTAATGACTCTAGACAAGGAATCATTGAAGGTGAAGGTACATCAACTGTCTTTGATGGAGAAGAAGCATTTGAAGAACTATTGACATCCTCATTTAAAGATTCAAAGCATTCAAAATTTGTAAGCTCCTGCATAGCATTATAATCATAGGGTATCCTGTCTAAAGAATGAAGAAGCATATGACATTCTGAATCATGATCATAAAGGAATGGTGGAGTATTAAAATCTCCATATAGCTTCCAAATCTTAGTCCAAAAAATATGAGGAAAATCAAAATGATCAATAGATTTCAAAACATCATCATCAACATGCATTGCAATTTGACCTCTTAGACATCATCCCTTCTGCAACTCCAAGAAATTTTTTGAATACCTTGACTTGGATGGGGAACAATACCATAAAAATGAGGCAACAACTGAAGTGATTGGAGATGGTTTATGAAACAATCTATCCATTGTTCATAGTTTCCCTTTCCCAAAATAATTAGTGAAGGATCAAATGAAAACCCCATAACAAACTATGAATGATCTCTAAAATTACAAAGACATTGACCTTGAAATGAAACTAATTCCCAAATATAAAAATGCAATGATTTAAATTGTTTCCACTAGATTAATCCCAAAACTTTTATGCACAAATTTTAATATAATATTTATAGTTCAAGTAAAGACTTTGAAATTAAATAAATTGATCAATAATTTCACTCAATACATTCAAGCATGCCATCAATAAATTATTAGTTCAATAAACTCAAATATTTAAACACTTTATTGCTCATACAATTTATTAAGCTTTAATACTTATCTTTGGAAATGTGTAGAAGAAATCCCCAACTATTGTTGGAATGGTCCCTGGTTCAGCCTCTTCCGTCTGTGAGCAGTCTAGGAGGAAAGCAAACTTTGCTGCTCTACATGAGTGTTGGTTCCATTGGAACAATGCTCAACACTCATGCCACAAAACCATACCCTGGCCAGGATTGTCCTTAGTGCACGCACTTGTACCCCAAGTCTGTAGGAGTGCCCCTTCTCCATCCTACTCATAGCCTGCTAACCTTGAAACCCTATTCCCGCAATGTGCTCCACTTGATTTTCCTTTTTTCATGTCTTTTTCAAGTCTCACATAAATGCTTTATATAAACTTTAAAGGGTGGTTTTCCAAACCATCACACCCTTTCACAAGATTTCCATTTAATAATTATTTCAATAAATAATTATGTTTCCACCTCCTTAAGAGAGCTTTTACACATATGCTTTATTAATATCTCATTTAATCAAAGGATCATAATATCCTTTATTCTCCCTTTAATTTTAAAGGGTTTTTTTTCATAATTTTTCTTTTGGGGGAAAAGTCACATAACATTGACCTTCGATATTAAAAAAATCCCAAATATGATGTGCCAGTGAAAATAAAGCCTCCAATGCAAACAAACCTTCTCCAAATTGTAGTATGTCCAAGATATCAAGAAAATGCCAGAAATTTCAAAAACTTGATAGAATATACCTAGGACTGAATTTGAAAAAAAGTGGATGGATAGAATGACAGAGCTCTGAGTCACCTTCGTAATGCCACTAGAATTTGCAAAATATGTCAAAATGGTGAAAAGATACGATCTCGAGAGTCCAAATGGAAGCACTGACTTCAAATAGATATAATTTATACCCATAGAAAAATCTAGAAAAATACTCTGCATGGCTCCAAAGTACACAAAATCAACTTTGTGATGATATCTTGTTTGCAAAAAATTGATATCCTAGCAAAAAGTTATGCTCTGTTGAAAAATATGCCCAATTTAGGGGTGCAGGATAACCAAGCACAAAAACAAAGCACTTTAGGGAAAAAAAATATCCCACTAGTTGTCAATATGACTGCAGGGGTTTGTAGTTGTAGAAAAATGGAGCGCCGCTAGCTGGGAAATGGTAGAGCAGAGTGTTGATGGGACTGAGGCGACACCCCTCTAGGTTGAGCCCTTGGTTTGTGATGTGATTGTGGGATTGTGAATAGAGGGATGGAGGGATAAATAATGAGAGAAAGGTGGTGAACTCTAGTGATAGGAGTCAACAACTTAGTGGAGGGTTGACTGCGAGAGGCAAGGAGTCAATGTGGTAGACAAAGCAATGAACACACAGTGGTCGGTCTTGCCAATAATAAATAAACTTGCCAAAAACCTCAAACCAAAGTAAATGTATTGTCACTTGTAATGATTGAAGCTACCACAAAGGATATTTGTAGAGATTTTAATATTTCCTAATCGATAATTAAAATCACCAATATGTCAATAAATATTTTCAAACCCGCTTTGCAAATATAATAACCACTTTGAAATAAATCACCACCACAGCTTAAATAAACCTGCAGATTTACAAATATGTTGACCAATATTAAACCTTGACCACTAATATTTAATAAATATTGGTGAAATTAAATATTTGAGCCCAAAATAAAATGTCAACTTTTAAACCCCTATCAAATATTTTTTCTGCACCTATAGTAAGAAACACACAAATAATGATTATTTTTTTGAACCTGCAAATGAATAATACTGACTAGAGGAGAATTTTTTCTTGCAATGAGGGGGGAGGGGAGATTTAATTTCTCCAATACTTGTATGATCTGTAATTTTCCCCACAAATTTAGCTGTAAAAAACCTCTGATGTCCTCTAGATGACGAATTCGAATCTCGACGAATGGGTAGGAGATCCTTAGGTTTTCAAACCTTCTAAATACAACAGTGGGGTCAAATCTGACCCAAAGCGCCTTAGAAATCAGTTGTCTCCTAGATGAGAACAACTAGCCCTTCAAGAAAACCCTTTAACATGTGATAGTCTCCTCAGTTCAACTTCCTTATATGAGATGGATCTCCTATGGCCTAAGCTTTGATACCATGTTGGAAATATGAATAATAACCCACTTAAAGCTATAGACACTTCAAAGGATTAACCATGAAGAATACCATCCACATGAATAAAGAAGTGATGCATCATGAGCAAGAAGAGAACGCGATCAAATGATGATCTTGATTGAATTGATCTAGAATGATTTGCAAATGTATGAGGTCCTTATATAGGCAAGGTGAGAGGTAGTTGGATAACCACTTTAGTTACAATCATTAAATGTATAATGTATAATTATAAATGCATGCAAGAAATATTAAATTCTTAGATAACTACATGCCTATTAATGAGATATGGTCCCATTAAATACTAGTTTCTAGAATGCCACCTAGGAAACTAACTCCTAAGTAAACTTATTAATGATGTGAATAGGTCCTCACTAATATCTAGTTAGGAATTATCCCCATTCACACTAACAATAGTATACATGATTTTATGTCTTATAACTTCCAGACTCAACCATGATGTTAATTTTGCATTAGGATGCTCCTAATAAATTTGATATCTAGAATTACCTAAAATGGTAAGTGTTATGAAATAATAAACACTAGAAAACTCACAAACATTAAGATTAGTTAATAGGTTAGCATGGTTCATGTTAGGTTCATCAAAATACATGCAATTCAAATTTGAAACATTAAATGAGAATTAAAAACATAAATTTCAAATCCTTTTTTCAAACTTAACTAAAAACCTAAAATTGAGTGTAGTGAAATTTTTTTCTCAAGACTTGATAATGTGGATACTTAGCTCAACAAAATACTATTCATAATTTTTGAATAATGAAATTAATAGAGTGATTTCACTTAAATAATTTTTACTATGAACATAATGATTGAAAATATGAATTTATGGACTTTCAAAAGATTAAATGAATGGAAAGGGTTTGATAAAGAATCAAGAGATAACTCAATTCATTATGAGACATTTCCATTTTTAACTCATGAGAGGATAATGATTTTTTTTAGAATAATTAGATAAGGAAGTTATTAGTTTTATGAATGATTTGTAAGAAGATAGTAATAGAAATTATTAATTAATTTATATTTTGTTGAGAAGTTCTAATTTGATGAACAAGTTAACTAAGGAGAAGATTTGAGAGGACAATCATGAATTTTTTAAATTTATTTAACTCCATAATTAAATCATCATAATTAATGATAGATTATAGTTTATGAATCATAAATGATATTAAATGGTTAGAAAATTAATGAATATTACTAGTTATTTTAGTGCCTAAAAAAAGTAAGATATAGTGACATTTGAATTATTAGTATAATGTATAATAGGTCTCCAACTTCCTTTGATTAAGTGAGTTGGATGCCTATGAGGAGCTAATGGATATTATTTTATTATTATTCTTTGAATTTTGTGAGACACTACTATAATGATAATAAACAATCAAGACTACAAAATGAGGTCAATGATTTAGAGTTTTGGAGCATCGTTCTCAATATAGGCTATTACAATACAATTTTTACACTTATTGAGTGCCTAGGTATGAGGAAGTGAGTTTAACTACATGGAAAATATAATGTTTTAGTGTATAAGAGGAATTACATTCTATTGTCAAAAGATTTTCTATATGAGTGGGGACATTGGATATTTTCCTTGGACTTTGGCACCTAGTTTGGGCCATGGTTTTGCATCCATTATTTTGTACACCATATGTTATTTCTTATTTATATTTACTTTATATATAGAAAGTATGGGATAGGCATGTACTATGGTTTTTTATGGGCACACTCACACCATCAAAAATATTGTGAGACTAAAGAATATGGTGTAAATTTTATTGATTTATTTATTTTTACTTGATTAATACATGCTTAATGTGTCTTTATTGATATAGGTTTCTTCGAAGAGTTTCTTTGATAAATTTTTATTTTTATATTACATGTTTACTCACATCTTATTATAGATTTATAATTAATCACACATATCAACAATAAGATTAATTAGATTTGTGCACTTTATACATATACTTTTATTATTATTCAATAAATAGTCTTTTATGAAATGTAGGCTATGCTTGAAAAATATAAAAAACTAAAAAGTAAACACTTATTCTTATTATTTATTTTTCTTTAAAAGAGACCCTTTGACTATAAATACTAATGAGTAAACATCTTTTTATTCTAAATTCATGACAATGAAATGTAATTCGAAAAAAAAAAGTCTTTGAGTTTTCTTCCAAATAGAGAAATAAAAATGATAATCATATCATTGAATTTATTTATATTAGTAGTGATATTTTAAATGACTTTTTTAATAATTTAAATATAAAATATAAAATTATTTTATAGTAAAATATTAATTTTTATTTAACAATAAAAATTGAACTTAATATTTAATAATAATTAAAATAAATCACATTTCTATCATTTGATATTCAAATATTTTTTAAAATTTATTATAAAATAAAAAATATAAACAAATAATTAGTACTTTTAATTATCTTAAAATAAATATAAAAATCTATTTCTACTAGAACTAATAATATATCAAATTCTAAATACTTGAAAACAACTAAAAACACAAATTCATAATTTAAACTTTGTTAATTATAAATTTATGTTTTATATCAATACCAACAATCTTTCATCAATGTTAATGTATGGAATATTACATTAAACATCATGCTTTATATTGATGATGTTTGTATCCTTCTCAATTTTTTGTTTTTTTGATCCCAGCGGTCTAACAGCCCTTACCTTGAATATCTGGGGCGAGCTAAGGCGAGACTAGTCCCCTATGTCCCCCAAGAAGTCCCAATATCCTTCTCAATATTAACATCATAAACTAATTGTATATAGTTCCATATCTTGTTTAGGTCTACTCCTCTATATTATTGTAATTTTAGGGCAGAAACCCCGGGCCATCATATGCACCATTTCAGTGGACCACACTAATACCATACAGATAATAACAGTCCCGACAAGGATAGAAATATCATGGTTACGCCACCTATATTCTTAGCCTGAGTTTTGCCAATACTTCCACTCGCAGTGACGCGCTCCGTTACGTTAAAATCTCCTGCACAATTATGCACAACAGGTTAGATGAACCATTAGTGGATTGCAGTTTTTTTCAAACTGGTTGGTTTTAACCTAATATCAAACAGTTGAACTTAGGTACATTGACCTAGGTGCGTCAGACAATTTAGGACATAACTTATTCTAAATTTACCATCTACAATCATATCCTATTTAGAAGTCTAGTGTTACAGCGTTTATCAGTATTACTGCAGGCTTCTACGATTGTTTTTCTGATATCTTCAACAGTAGCCTTGTTGTAAAATTCGAAGTTAGAAAGTATTTGATCGATACAAGTGAGCACCAACTGTGTCCCGTCATAACAACCGCTATTGCAGTATTCATCTATTTGTTCGTGAGGAACGTTGATTGTACCGCTTGGCGTCAAACGATGTGCAGGCGGGCATTCATAGACCTTTCAAAATGTTTAACACAGAAATATATCATTAAGAAAGCTCGACGTCCAATAGATGAAAATATATTTTCTAAGAAAAATAATTCCTATGAATAAAGTGAGAAGCCTGCCTACATGATCGAAGCACGCCATCGCCTTCCCAACTATCTCGGGTGGATCCTCATGTTCTGGAGCATCTTCTGTAGAATATAATTATGTGCATAATCACTTCAAACATCAAAGAAGAATATTGAAATACGATACTGAGGAAAGGGTACTCTTAACTTACCTACAAATAAAATAATGCCCGCAAATAGTGTGCACTTGCTACAGATTTCCATGGCGACGTCGAGTAAAACAGGCAATGTGAGCACGCCCTTTTGTTATAAGTGTTTTGCGTGGTAGTTCACCAAATTCCATCTAATTAGATTCGGCAACAAGAAAAAATAAATAACTTTCTGATTTAGCTGCCACTTGATTTGCTAGATTGTAATATTAGATGGTAAAATAGCGAAGTGCGTATGTAGTGACTTGGACAACGTTAATTTCTATGAGAGTTTGGTGAATGATGATGAAATTGTGTAACGAGACTGATTATAAATCAATGTCGGATTGGCCATGAATATCTTTTACATTTTGTAAACACGTTTTGCAAAATATCACCCCTTCAAATTACTCAATCAAGAATCCTTCATCAATATATGATCTATCATTTTATTCTTAGTTCAATTACAACTGTTACTTGCGAACAAACATCAAAGTGGATTTGATTTTAGTGCTTATAAATGTTGAATTTGGTCACAAATTCAATGCACAATTATTATATAGAATGAGCTCAATATGATCACACCACTACAAAGTACACAAAAAAATGCACTTTCAAAATTACTGCACTAAAAAATGATACTATAGAAGTAAGAAAAAAGCCCTAAAAGTTTCCAAAATGAGAACAACTCAGCAACACCTATGAAAATATTTAATTCATAGAAAACCTAGGAACCAAAAAAAATAAAAAAAATGTTGCACCATTACAAAGAGCATAAAATTTTGATCCAAATGAAAAAATCTTGAAGAATGGAGGTTAGATGATTGAGTTATTGTTGGTGTCAACCACCAAGCCCAAGATCACAACCTGCAAATAGATCTTCACATACGAGAGAAGCAACACAAGGAAATTTCACAAGAGAAAAAAAGATTGAGATGAGATATTAAATTTCATAGTATACAAGCCTTTTAAAGGCATGCAATATGTGATGGGTGAGAAAACTACCCGATACAAGAAAAAAACACCTGGATAATTAACCTTAAGGTAAACTTAATACTACACTAACACCCCCACTTAAGTGCAAACTTAGGGGGAATTATTATGCAAAAATGAAATGCAAAATGGTTCCTGGCTACAAGGCCATATTAGATACCCATGCACAACTACTATGCAATGCAATGCAATCTCTCACAACTAGAAAAAAAGAGAAAAACCTTGTGGGAAAGAACCCCTCTCCAAAAGAGAGAAAAGAAAAATAAGATGCATGGATGGAGAACTCAATAACACCCTCCAAGGACTACATACATCATGTATATACAATCAATATACCCCCCATAAGAGGGAAAGAGAGGGACTATGTAGCCCCCCCACAATATGTAATCGCTTGCAAAAATGGTAAGTTCCTAAAGACAAAATATAATCCAATGTCGACAAATAGTCTCCCTTTTGGAAGAAACAAAACCAAATACAAATGCAGGTATGCTTCCCATTCTAGATAGGAATTAGCAAGTGAAATCCAAATGTAGGATGAAAATGTCTCTAAAATTTGCTCATGTGTCGCCAAGACCTTGGAAGATAATGCTATGAACCAATCATGAACATTCCCAATCACAATAGAAGGTGAAAAACAAGGTACAACTGGAAACAAATTTTAAACATTTTTTAAAGATAGACATGGAGTGACAACAATTGTACCACAACTATCATCAAACAGGTAAATTAATCCTTCAAATGTGTCTTCCAAGTCTAAAATGTGAGATTCCACGAACAATGAACCAATGTTCAGTAAATAGGAATCCCAATCAGGAAGACAATGATAATCCTATTGCTCAGGAATGATGGAAGTACTTAACGAAGGTGGATCAACTATCTCTGACAAAGAATCAAGAACCTATGAAGCAACTACAACCTCATCTAAAGTCTCAAAAACCTCTAATCGATCATGATAGAGTGAATAACCCAAGATCGTCAACTCCAGAAAACCTTCACAAAAAAGTGAGAGAGACACGAGGCCATTTCACCAAATAAGGAGTGAAATAAATGAGATGATTAAATTTACATAAGTACATGCTTTTAAATCCATGAGAAAAGTGTTGGGTGGGAAAACTACCCACACGGTAAAAACCACCTAGGAGTAACTAAATGCAATAGCCTAAGTAAACTTAAGCGGGTAAATGTAATTTATTCTAACACCCCCCCTTAAGTGTAACTTAGGGAGAATGCAAATGAAAATATGAAGATGCAATATGGATCTTGGCTACACAACCATGTTAGGTACCCATTTACAACTACACTACAAAAGAAAAATCTCTCACAACCAGAGGAAAGGAGAAAAACCCTGTGGAAAAAAACCCATCTCCAAAAGAGAGAAAAGAAAAAAAATGATGCATGGATGGAGGAGCGAATCACACCCCCAAGGACTACATACATAATCTATATAAAATCAATAGCCCCCCCACAATGTGTAATCACCTGCAAAAATGGTAAGTGCCCAAAGACAAAACATGATCGAGTATTGACAAACAACTTGTCTCCCTTTCAGAAGAAACAAACCCAAATACAAATGCAAGTATGCTTCTCATTCTAGATAGGAATTGAAAGAAGGAAGCATGAAAATGTATGATGGTGTCCCTAAAATCTACTCATGTGTCACCAAAACCTTGGAAGATGATGCCACGAACCAATCAGGAACATGCCCAATCATAACAGAAGGTGACAAACAAGGTACCACTGGAAACTAATCCTAAACAATATTCAAAGACTGAAATAGGGTGAAAACAATTGTACCACAACTATCATCAAATAGGAGGGATATACCCTCAAATGTGTCCTCCAAGTTAGAAATATGAGATTCTATGAACAATGAACCAATTTCCAAAAAATATGAATCCCAATCAGGAAGATAATGAAATATTGGTGGTGATGAATCACTAGATGTGCCTAATGAATCATCAACACAAAATGAATGTTCTTGCTGAACAAGAATGATAGGAGTCTTAATCAATGAATCTACACAATGAATCACTGAAGGAGAAAGTACATCAACAGTCTCTCATGGAAAAGAAGGAGCATATGAAGAACCCTCTTGATCCTCATCTAAAGACTCAAAGTAATCCAAAAATTCAAACTCCTGCATAGTAGCATGATCATAGGGTATCCTTTCTAAAAAATGAGGAGGCACAAGACAATCTAAAATATGATCATCTAGAAATGGTTGAGTATCAAGATCTCCATGTATTTCCTAGATTTTAATCAAAAGAGTATAAGGACACTCAAAATAATCAATAGCATCCAAAGTGGCATCATCAGTATGCATTGTAATAACTCCTAGGACATGATCCCTTTTGCAATTCCATGCAAACATCTTACTATCAATACTAGGAAGGGAAACAAGATTATATAGGTATGGCAAAAGATGAAGCCATCTCAAGTGCTTCTATATACCATCTCTCCATTGTGTATAGTTCCCCCTTTTCAACATAATCACAACATGATGTAATGAAAAAACCATAATCAACTATGAAAAATCTCCAAAAAAACAAAGATAGTAACCTTCAACAACAAATATAAACTCCCAAAAAAACCTTCCAAAAATATTCTAGGAAGAAATAATGCATAAAAGAGGGTTGAAAGTCTAAAAAATTTGAGCAAAACAAGACACTTTTACACGCAATCCACCACAGACCAATTTGAAGATCCTCCAAACATTTGACCAAACTTGACTGGAATTGTGTTGGTGAGGAACAATTTTCCCACACATGCACAAGCCTTTGCTTGCACCAAGGTGAGCCTTTGCTCCCATCAAGCTATCACACTACAAAGTTATTTAAGGAGAAAAAACCTTCTCCTCACAACCAATGTGGGATAAATTTTCCTATAATAGGTTAAAAAAAAACTTTGGCTCCCACCTCCACTTCACGCTGCTCAACAAGGTTGAAACCCTAAATAAATCACTGCAAAAATATTGCCTCCAGATCAAGCCTTCAATCTAGAGATGAAGTCACAAGTAACCCCTGCCACCTGTGATTGCAAATCTCATGAGGACTAAAATGGGGTGTGAGTGCTCTGGGATGAGAAGGGACTGTGTGAGAGGGCTCTCTGCAATCTCAAGATTGATCACTTCCAATCTCCCATGAAATGAAAGAGGCCTTGAAAAGACTCTTGAGCAAATCATTCCTCACAAAATCGAGCCTTCCAATGAAGTTAGGCTTCTTTAACCAAGGAAATGTGCCCTCTCAAAATGTAGATCATGGCCTCTTAGCAAAAATTGATCCCTAAGTGTGGCCTTCAAACTGCTTCAAACAACACAAACACAAATCACACCCAAATTGTAGCCTTTTCCAGTTGGTGGAGAAGAATCAACTACAACCGCTTTCAAACTAAAAAGAATGCCTTCAAAAAAATTGTGGCAACAATGAAAAATTTGTGGGCTCTACAAGAATAAATGAGTTGGATCTACAAAAAATAATTCACAGCCAACCCCCAAAAACACCATAGCTAAATAGTAAATCTTGACCCTCTTGTGCAAATCGTGGCAGGCGATAAGAAGAAATGGCCGACAAGGGAGGAAATAAAGACATGCGGGCTCCAATTTCAATCATAGCCAGAGATTCCAGCCTTACTCCCAAACCAAATTGCAGGCTCTCCAAGCAATTTCAACAGATAAAAAAAAATGTAGGTCTTCAAAGCCACAAAAGCCTTAGGAAATGAATCGTGCCGCTTACCAAACTGAGATTCGCAACCGTCAATCACCGCAACAATAAAATTAGGGGATGTAGGTGGGAAATATGAGACTTCTGTGAAAAATGTGTTTTTCAAGCACAGATTGCAGCCTTCAAAGAAGATTTTCCAATGTAGATTGCACTCCTAGAGGTAATATGCAGCCCCCAAAGACACCCTCGCAGGCCTGCAAATCGTGCCAACACCAAAAATAAGTAGAACACCCCTTGTAGATTGAAACACGAGCCTCAAAATGGTCAAATTTGTGGCCTTCAGAGATAAAAAAACACCTCAAAGAACCTCTAGTGAACCAAAAAAAATTCCTTTGATGTAACAAAAAACTCTCTATAAGAGGAATCACGCCCAAAGGAGTGAAATGGGTTGCAGTCAAGATGACACCTCCAAAATAAAGAAACGAGCTCCTCCAATTGATTGTATCAGCCTTTCAAATGAGAACTAGGGCGCTACTTCCAGATGAGGGAAGAAATCACACACAACCTCTCAAAAGAAATGTTCAATCCAGATCTCTAAACACCTCCAAAATCAAACAACAACAGGAAATTGGAAAAATCAATAATAAAGGAAATTTTTAAATTTAAAAAAAATTCAAATGCCAAACAAAATGCAAAAAAAAATTGTCTGGATCTCAAAAACCTCTAGCGAAAACTCTCAAGGACTTGTAGATTGGGTGGATCTGATACCATGATAGAGTGAATAACCCAAGATCATCAATTGCAGAAAACCTTCACAAAAAAGCAAGAGAGACACAAGGCCATTTCACCAAATAAGGAGTGAAATAAATGAGATGATTAAATTTACATAATGTATAGGCTTTTAAAGCCATGAGAAAAGTGTTGGGTGGGAAAACTACCCACATGGGAAAAACCACCCAGGAGTAACTAAATGCAAAATTAAGCTAAATGCAATAGCCTAAGTAAATTTAAGTGGGTAAATGTAATTTACTCTAACAAATCACAAGCAAGGTTTATCTTCTCTGAAGAATAATAAGGCACATTGGTATTGGAAAGAGGATCATCGAGAGATGGTGGAGTATTAGGATCTCCATATGATTCTCAAATGTAAGTCCAAAGAGCATAAGGGCACTCAAAATGAACAAGTGAATCCAAAAGGTCATCATCATTTATATGCTCATAAATAACTCTAAAGACTTGAGCCCTGTATCCTTTCCAAATCATATATCCACAAGGTGTGCATGGAATATGAACTTCATTATACAAATATGGCAATAGATTATGCTCACTTAGAATTAAATCACTCCATTGCCTAAAGTTCCCTTTCTCTAAAGAAACCATTATAATTGATTCAAAAAATTCAAAGATAGTGCTTTCACAAGTATAAAAACTTCCAAAAAAAGAATTAAACCTGATTTGGTGCAAAAGATAGTGGGACCCATTGCCTGCTCTCCATGTTAACACCAAGCAAACTCCACTGAGCACACAAACAAGATAGCCTACTGTGAGACTTGCTCACAACAACCAAAGGCGAAGAGTTGTATATGAACACAAAAGAACTCCCGCACCTAGAGAACATGGTATAAATGTTCCCAAAACAACTTCAAATAAACTTGATCCCACTTCCCCTTCAGCTGTGCAACATTGAAACCCTAAATATTTAGGGAAAACTTTATAAAGTTTGGTTTGAAAAAATATATGGCTAATCAACACTAAATCGTGGACACCAAATCTAGGGATTGAATGCAACAAAAATAAATGGAGATTATCCTTCACAAAATGTGGCCAACATAATTCTTAAACTTAAAATGGTGCCTCTAATGGGAGATGAATCACACCTGCCTCCACACAACAGAAAGACAAGAAAGAAAGAAACCGGGTGAGAAGCTAATCGAGAAAATTGTAGTGCCTCCAAAAGAAGAATTGACCTTCAATAGGAAATTCAATGTTGCTTCACCAAATTCTACTCACATAGATGATTTAATCAAAACTTTCAATAGAAAAATAACGTGGCCTCAAATGGTAGATCCATTGCCTTTCAATTGTGCCTTGTGCATCCAACAAGAAACTTGCTCGGCCAGTGAATGGTGACAAATACTTTGGGAATTGGAATGTAGTCACAAATAGATGCAATCATCTCAGAAAATCATGCCCTCCCTTCAAGTTTCAAATGTTCCCTCAAATACAAATTCGTGACCTGCTATGAAGAATTCATTCCCTCAGAGTTGCATCACACCTAGCAAAATTCATGGCCTCTTCTGCATGTGCAAATCACACCCTTCACTCAAAATTTGTGGTAAAAAATGTGACCTCGGTGCACAACATAGGAAAAAATCACCAAGAAAAAAAACCATGCCTCTTCCGATTGCATAAATCAACACTTTTAATAGGTATTTCTTCCCTTCACGCTTGGTCTCCAAAACTCTATGGAAGGAAAAAAAACGTGCCTACTTAAAAAAAAATCGGGTCTCTCCAAAACGTTGTAGCAATAGTTGAATCAGGCTTTCTAAATTTGTGCCCTTCTCCCACACATAGATCTCCATGAGAGAAATCATACCTAAATTGCAAATTTTTTGAACCAAAAAACTTCAGCACAAAAGAAATTGCACAATTTTCAACCAAATTGGATGCCTTCCAAAATTGAAGCCATGACAAAGGAAGAAATAATGCCTGAAATTCAAATTGAGCCTTCCAATGAAGTTCACCACTCCCCTCCAAGCAGTTCACACTGAGTAAGGATTTCAATCGAGTCTCCAAAGATCAAATTTGTGGCCAACAAAAAATGTATGCGGTGGCCACTGCTCAAAAAATCGGGCTTAGAAACAATGTCATTACAGCAAAAAATGAGCCTCTGATGAATGAATCACCTAGGCTACAATGAAAAAATTTCCCTTCAAAATTGCACCTTCGAAATAGTGAAATCATGCCTTCAAACAAGAGAATCGCACAAATGATATTCAACTGCATTCACCAACAAATAGGAAAATGAAAAATAATTTGAAATAAGGCAATTTTGAAATTTAACAAATTTCAAATGCCAAAAAAATATTCAGCAAATAATTGATCTCAAAGTCTGATGAAAAATCTTAGTAGCAGAAGAAGGAATAGCTTGAATGCTCTGATACCATGTTGGTGTCAACCACCGAGCCCGGGATCACAACTTGCCTATAGATCTTCACAGACGAGAGAAGCAACACAAGGCTATTTCACCAGAGAATCACGAGAGAAAAAAGATTGAGATGAGATATTAAATGACATAGTATACAAGCCTTTTAAAGGCATGAAATAAGTGACAGGTGAGAAAAATACTCAGTACAGAAAAAAACAATTCGGATAATTGAACCAAAGATTTAATAGTTAGGAATGCTATGTCTCTTTTGCTCAATTAGGGTCATTCACCTAATGGAAAAAGATAGATCCCACACCACAAAATCTAGGTAGTTCACTTAAATAAAGGAATGCAAGATGAAATTATGACTAAATTTAATAATCTAGATGCGGATAATTGATAAAATTGATTGATTAGGAATGTAAAACTATTGAAATGGAACTTGTTTGAAAACACATTGTGTACTGCAAAAACACCTAGAAATGTGAACAAAACTGAATAGAAATGGATGAAATTGAAAGTGTGCACTTGAGATAAGGATGGAGATAGGAAATGACTTTTGGAATGTTGATGATGCTGATTTTTAGGCCTAGTGGGACTCATTCACCATTCTGGGTGAGTTAGTCCCTATTTCGTGAAACTGTTCTGGGACCTGTTTCAGACAAATGGATGTCTGAAAATGTAGAAAACTAAAAATAGGCCTGGAAGTTGGACTCATTCACCACCCATGGAGAATGAGTCCACTTTTTAATTTCTAAATATTCAAAGGTGGAAACAGGAGCCTTTGATCTGCACTTTCTGCTTCTCCAGGTATCCGATTATGAAACTATCAGATTCAGGCCTAAAAGTGAATTTTTATGGGTATTTTGATTTGTTCAATGAAGAGATGAATTGAACAAAATTTCAATGCAATATTCAATGATTTCTACACCTCCAAGATGTCTAAATATGTAAACACACAAGACAAGAGAGAGAAAATGTTGAATTTTAGGGCATGGGGGTTTGCCTTGGTCAAACCCCTTTTAGGTAATTAAACCATAATGATGAAAGAATGCAATGAAACATGAAATAATGGAGTTTTTACCTTTCCATGATAATTGATCTTGAATGTCTGCAACAAATCATGAAGAATCTGCCCTTGAATGTCTTAGGAAGCTATCTTGATGACTTAGAATGTAAAAACCATAACTTGCTTGTTTTGAGATGAAGAATGATGGATAAATAATGAAGAATGGTTATGATTTAGGGTTTTGAAACTTTATTTTATAGGAAATTCACCTTATTTTCCCATTAATTGGATCCCTAAGGCCGACATGAAGAAAAACAAATCTTAAATTCCAAAATTTCCCGCTCAAAACACAAATTTGACCCAAATGCAACTCATTCGCCACCTTGGGTGAATTAGTCCCACCTAGCAGGGACTCATTCACCACAGGTGGTGAATTAGTTCTAGTGGGGCCCATTTGATAGCTAAGATGCTAGGAAGTAAGGAAATAAGGTTTATATGATGACTTTGTTAGGTATTTCATCAGATATTGCCTCGGGATGCACAATATGGGGTCATAGGGGCCTATTAGTGATGATGTAAAGAGTAATTAGGGATTGGGACACATAATTCAATGTGAAAGTGTGATTAAATACACTTTAAAATTCTAAAATGAGTTCCACTTAGCCTAGAAAGGAACAAGAACCAATGTGAATGTGTAAAAAAAATTACAACACTAGGTTAAAGTTAGGTTTATTTTACAAGCCTTCTAGATTGATGTGAAGATGCAATTAAATACATTTTATAATTTTGAATTAGGGGGAGATGGGTTCATTTAGTCTAGAGAGGTGTGAAATTATTTTACAACACTTTACAACACCTTTACAAGACATCAATAAATGCATTTGCAAGGGTCCAAGACCTAGTGTGGATGCATAAAATGCCTCACAAAACTAAATCAAGGCCTCATTAAGTTCAATTTATCATCAATTAATCCCAAATCAAACAAGTTTCCTTTTTTCTATGGTACAATAATTAAACCTAAGGTAAACTTAATACTACACTAACAATTATGACTATTTGAAGTTGTATTGCTATTTCAAAACTACAGATGAAGGGAGGCAAGATCAAAGTGACCTACTACTACTCATTTGGCCATCGAATTTAAGATAATTACAAATGATAGTCATTTGAATGTAAAATTTAAAACTATTTATGAAAATCATTTGGCTATGAAATTTAAGACAGTTTTTAATTCAATGGTCATTTGGTCATCAAGTTTAAGACAATCACATGAAAATTTAATAAACATGAAATTTTTTATGTCACCAAAAATAAAATATTATATATGAAAATAAGGATTTTAGGGCCTTTTGAGCATAATGGTGTGCTCATGTTTGACCCAAAATACTTTAAAATGATGTCTCCTTACTAGATTTGGTAATGAACCTTCCTCTTCAAACACTTGTAGATCTAGCCTCTAATGTTTAATTTGTACCAAACCGAAAGAAATTTTTTCTTTATTGGACCCTTTGAAATCAATGGTGAGCTTAGATCTACACTGAAAAGCTTCAATTTTTATTTGCAATACAAATCAACAAAGAGGAAACTGCCAAATTTGATATTTATTTTATTTTTTTATTTCTCTGGATCATCATTTGATGCAAGAGAAGAGCATGCTCAATTTTTTAAGATCCACCAAGACTTGCAATCTAGATATCTCAATTAACACTAACAAGAATCAATTCTACAGGCTCTAATACTATGTATGAGTTGGTATAAAATAGTCTTCAACACAAAATATTTCGCTGAATATTTTAGCTACTCAAGATCTAGGAACTTCTATAAAATTACAAGAGATATCAACTATGAGAGAATATTGTCATTCTATCTCATGATGCAAATGATAACTTACAATTTATTGATACACAAATGAGGACTCCCTGGTTATATAGCCAAGGTGAGATATAGGACTAGACAATATCATGACAATTTTTTTAATCTTATGGTCTAAGACAACAAACATTAAATGATCTAAGACATGAGAAGTAAACGACATAAGATAAAATAAGTTTCAATTCCAACTAGGGCTTCTAGAAAGATTCCTAGGATTTAAGTAAACTTAATATGTGAATAGGACCTAATAGGTTAACTAGTTAGGTATTTAGCACCATATTCACACCAACAATTCCAACTTCCAAGAGGCCTTTCTTTTTATTCACCTACCATTCTTTATAATCTATAATAACAATAGAGTTGATTTTATCCCCTTAGTGATAAAATATTTGGAAGGCCTCTTAATTTTTTTGGGAAGAAAAGGGTGTTTCAATGTATCAAGATCATGCAAGTGTGCAAGAAAATAACATATTTACTTACTTCTTTAGGATTAAAAAGCACTAGTATAAATTGATTAAACCAAATTATAGTGTGAAGGTGAATTTTAATACCAAAAACAATGATTATCAAACACAAACAAAAATAGAGACAAGATAAATTCAAATTAAAAATAATTCTATCAAAAATTCTTCTTTAGACCCTCCTACAAAATCATAAGATTATTCTTTGT
This sequence comes from Sequoia sempervirens, assembly GCA_007258455.2. Taxonomy (NCBI): domain Eukaryota; kingdom Viridiplantae; phylum Streptophyta; class Pinopsida; order Cupressales; family Cupressaceae; genus Sequoia; species Sequoia sempervirens. Next base: position 24,907 of record VDFB02272715.1, read on the forward strand.
GTAGCATTAAAAATTATCAGTCTTGACAATTTCACACTAGGGTTTGCTCGTCCCTATGTGCTTGGACCTAGTTATGCATTAATTTCTCATTTTATAAACATTCTTGAAAAATCAAACATGGAAAAGAAAATTATGCATTTAATATTTTTCCCCTGACACTTTTAAACCCCAAAAAGGTGGATCTAGTCTAGGGCACACTACGCCCTAGACCACCTAATTTGGCTCCAAATTCAAATAGGTTGTTGTCGGTAATTTATTATTTGAAAATATTATTTTAATTGTTGGCTATCGATATTTAATTTTCAAGAAATTAGAAGAATTACATATAAATACATAGTATTTTCATCATTTGAAATCCTAAGGAGATATAAAAATATATTTAGCAAATTGAAGATCCTAAAATCAATCAAGGGAAGTCAAGGGAAAAATTAGCAAATTTATTACAACACTTTCATCAATCAAGTTCCATTTTGCAATACATCAAGATGAACGAAATAATCATGTTCAAGGAGATATTATGATCAATCATTCCCAATTATGAAGATGCATTGAGTTGTCCTCTAGATGCTAGTTGCAACAATCCATTATGTTTTTTGAGCTAACCTTTTGTAGGTCTATCAAGAAATCAAGGAATCAATCAATCAACTTTTGTGGAAATTTGTATGACATTGCTTCATCAATGGTTTCACATGATAAGACCTAACATTGTCATTTATCATTCATCATTTTAGTCAATTATTAGTTTTTTGGCCTCTACTTAACTAACCTAGGGTAGGCCCTCTTGATCATCATCAATCATTGTACATGGAGGTAGAAATACCAACTTGAGGTTTGACTAAGCCAAACCCCTATACAACACAACCTTACATTATTTTCATGTATGCAAGTTAGATCGAGAGGTTTCAATAGGTGACAATCTTAGGAAAAAGAGTGAAAACCTTAATCCACATCTTGAAACCTTCAAATCTAATAAAGGAGTCCATTCTAGGGTATAGGGAACCTTAGACTAGCTAATACAAGCTTAAATTTTCATCACAGGCTCCTCTTTGTGTCTCACTCTTAGATCTCAAGTTGTTTTGTAACTTTTTGTTTTCTTCTCTATCATAAATTGCATTTTCAAATCTAGGGTTATATGTCAAATAGGATTATCAAATAACACATCAAATTTATTATCCTCACAACCCAGCACAACATAAATCATAGGCTGTTGACTCTCCCTTGTGGCAACAAGATAATCATCAAAGCCTACTTAATTATGTTTAGTGTTGAGTCAAGTGAAAAAGATACAATCCTAGTTAATCTAATTTGATATAGTATCACTTTTCCTACTCAACACTTTGAAACATTCATATTCTCCAAAGACAAAATTCTTGAACATATGATTTACTACAAGGATAATTTTTTAGAAATTAATTTAAAATCTTTATGAAATTAGAAATAATTGTTATCACATAGAGAAAAAAATTCACCAAAGCATTCTTAATGATTTTTTGTGCAATTTAAAAAAAATTGTCATTTTTTTCATTTGTAAAATTTATGTTATATTTAATGATTGAAAATAAAGGTTGAATTTGATTTATTATGTATGATAATCTAGGCTAAATATAATAAAA